>JABWIB010000692.1:74304-95162 GCA_016617825.1 Platyplectrum ornatum | reverse complement strand
CGGGAGTAAGGGCAGGTGTAAGTGTAGACAAAAACCAAACACTGAAGTATACACAGAATTATTATTATTATTTATGAACAGGTTTTTATATAGCGCCATCAGATTACGTAGCGCTTTACAATTTAACAATCAATAAGACATGACTGGGTGGTAACAGACAGAATGGGTGGGGAAGAGGGCCCTGCCCGCAAGATTACTCTATACATTCGGGTTGAGAGGTGACATAAAGCTGTGCAGCTTGCGGTTTTCCCTCTACATGCAGTAGACTTCAAGTTTCATTTGCACCCCTCACATGGCTTCACTCAGCTCTACCCTTGCACCTAAAAAAGGTGCAACTCTGGATCAGGCCCAAGATCTGTATAGGGATTGGAGGTCACACAATGTTAATGTAAATCCTGATAGACATGATAGGGAGAAGTATAATGATATCTCGTACACTGGATTGTCGTAGCGTCTAGGATCACTATTAAATAAAGAACACACACAAATGTGGGCCGTATGCTTCTTACATGGTGTCAGTGTCTGGGCAAAATTAAACCTATATTTTCATCCTATTATTTCCTGTATCGTTGGTTTTTTTTTCCTGGGGGTGTATTTCCAAACATACCTGCACCCACATTTTCCTTTAGTTGTCCTCCTTTCATATTCATCCCTTCATCCAGTCCTATATATCATAGCTGAATAATCCCACAGTTCATGTAATGATATTTCTGCATCTCTCATTGTGTGGCTTCATGCACCACAGCTAAGGGCTATGCAGTGTCTAATGTAAGATGAGTGAATGTATGTATTTACACGTGCACCCTTTCTTAGGTCAGTGGGGTTTGCATTCAGCAGTGCACATTATAACTAGATAATGATCTGTTTTGTTGGTGCCCAAACAAAAAAAAAAAACCCAACATTGCCTGGTGATTTAACATGTCTTGTTTAAATAATATACAGTAAATAAGACGCCGGTCAGAGTATGCCAGCCATTCTTGTTTCCTTGCAGGAGAGTGCTGCTTTCTGGAGACGTGTTTGATTATATGTATTAGTTCTAGTGACTAGTTAATGATGATGACTGTTCCCCAGAAAACCTGTGAAATGTGTCAATTTTAATTTGAATTAATGATTTGCCATTGCACCCTTAGGTTAGGTTTGAGATACAATGACAGTAATATAACATGACTGATTAGAAATGGTAACGTGGGTTGTGGAAAATCCATAGGAAATTGAGAAAACCAGTTTGGTCAGTAGGAAGTTTGGTTTCACAGGATGAATTCGGAGAACTGTATATATCTAATAATATGACACTAATAATCATTACACAAATAACATGGGAATATGTTAGCGATATTTGTGTTTATGTATACAAGATACGTGTCTGAATGATTCAATAACTGAAGACAGCTGGTCAGAGCTTTTATATATTCGGGTGTCACTAATACTAATAAAAAGTATTGAGATTGAGTTGAATTGTATTACTCTCCCTTTGGAGGTGAAAGTACTTATATCCAAAGCATTCCACGTGGGTGCAGCTAATAACGTTATTCTTTAATATATCTTGAAACTATTTTTCTTTAAAGATTTTTGGGTTTGATGCTTGGAAGTAGCCAGTGGTTGTGGTTATGGCTGCCAGAACATAGGCATTCATGTCCTGGTCTCATTGAATACATGTCAATTATAGTGGCCTTGGGTTGTGATAGGATTGAGAGCTCTTGGCACCTATTTTCCTAGCATAGTTGAGGTGAAATCAGTCATTGCTGTTTATCCACTCTTTCATCTTACTCCTCATTGTGACAGTTCTTCTGGTGGAAGTGACAATGCCCACATCTACATAACGTATGTGGTTATTAAACTGTGTAAGCATTACACTGATGTAATAGAAGTCTCTCCCCATATACTGTTTATGTTCACTACTTAATGAAGTGTAACATTATATTGGTATATAAGTTATCTAATAGATTGCCTTCTAAAAGAAGTGACTGCCTAGTTACCAGTCTGATGTTAAATCTGATGGGAAATTTTTCAATACATTTTAGTGGATTTTCAAGGACAACAGCCTGTAAGCAAATAGCATATATCAGGCAGTACATTGACTTTGTGACTCTTACTAGATACTGTCTAAGGACCAAATGAAAGGTAATACAGGAGCATAAAAAATAATAAATGGCTCTGAGAGCTCCAGTGTTGTACAAGGAACCAGTGAGTAAGTTGAAACACTTTGAGAATATGAATTAAAATCTCTCAACTCCCATCTCAATGTCTGGGGCAAAATAGATGATCTCCAAGAGATCATTCCCAGAAGGGGGAGGGGGGTTGAGGACATAATCCAGATTATTAAGATGATCTTTCTGGCTACAGTTAGGAATGGGGTTGAGGCTCTCACCCATGGAGAGGTCAGCCATTCATCAAAGTGGGCCTACATCCGTACCATAAAGCTAGGGAGCCTAAGGTGAAGAATAGAAGTAATAAAAATCCTAATTGTTTCCCAAAATGTTCTTATCTAGCTGCACTCCCACATATTGTGAATATAGGTTACCTTAGAGTGTTTCAGGCATTTGCCGGATTCCTCTGAGCCTGAGACATATAGACTTTGTTGAAGGTTTTAAAGTGAGTTTCCTGTAAGAAAGCTGATTTCATGGTTATGTGATAATATAATAAGGGATCATCAGGCTGTCTTTGGTTGGGAGCATCCTGGGCCCACGCTACCAATATAGGTACATTTCAACTGCACTGTTTTTTTTTTTTTTTATCGCTGTAATCGCTGGCAATATATATCTGCAATAAGAGCATTTTGTACATGTATGCTTCCGTTGACATATCATTCATTTATTACGTTATTCCATAGTCCAGGCTTGTGTGACACTTCTGTCATTTATGTACTTTATGACATTAATGGCAGTTATCACCATATGGATGTATGTAGCTAGGGACTAGTGCATAACCTACACATGTAAATATATTAACAGGAGTAAGTTATTTATCTAATTGCATTATATAGCCGCTTACATGGTTCTCGCTACAATGTATATAAGAGCGCTTGTGATTGTTATTTGTTTCACTTGAAAGTTTTTATCTTCTAACTTTAGTCTATTATACTATCTACAGATCTAAGATAAAAAAGACACAATGGGAGCGTTTTTAGACAAGCCAAAGATGGAAAAGCATAATGCCCAAGGGCATGGTAATGGACTCCGTTATGGGCTTAGCAGCATGCAAGGTTGGCGTGTTGAAATGGAAGATGCACATACAGCTGTGATTGGTCTGCCAAATGGACTTGACGGCTGGTCGTTCTTTGCTGTTTATGATGGCCACGCTGGCTCCCAGGTTGCCAAATACTGCTGCGAGCATTTGCTGGATCACATCACAAGCAACCAGGATTTCAAAGGGACTGATGGACAGCTGTCTGTGGAGAGTGTAAAAAGTGGAATCAGAACAGGTTTTCTTCAGATTGATGAACATATGAGAGTCATTTCTGAGAAGAAACATGGTGCCGATCGAAGCGGATCAACAGCTGTGGGTGTTATGATCTCTCCACATCACATTTATTTTATCAACTGTGGAGATTCCAGAGGATTACTATGTAGAAGCAAGAAAGTTCACTTCTTTACACAGGATCACAAACCAAGTAATCCACTCGAAAAGGAGCGTATACAAAATGCTGGCGGCTCTGTTATGATTCAGCGTGTAAATGGGTCACTTGCAGTGTCAAGGGCTCTTGGTGACTTTGACTACAAATGTGTCCATGGAAAAGGTCCTACAGAGCAGCTNGTCTCCCCGGAGCCTGAAGTTTATGAGATTGAGAGATCCGAGGAAGACGACCAGTTTATAATCCTAGCATGTGATGGTATTTGGGATGTCATGGGCAATGAAGAGCTGTGTGATTTTGTAAGATCCAGACTTGAAGTGACTGATGACCTTGAAAAAGTGTGTAATGAAATAGTTGACACCTGCCTGTACAAGGTACAGTATCTTATTTATAGTTTTTAATTTTACAACCTAGATGAGTCAGATGACACATTTGCGTTTAGGAAGTGAATTGTTGTAACATACGTAGCTCCCGTGTGTTTAGTATGCGAGTAAACCAGCTTTTACCATAATGATTCTTTGTATATAGTCACCTTGCTGCGCTATCAAATACCAGATAACCTATTACTAACCACCTTTTCTGGAATCCTGAAAATGAATCCATTGTATCTGCAGTGACTTAAAGCTGGGACTCTGAGGACTCTGGCTTTTTTTTTTTTTTTTTTATTTGTATTTAAATTCCCATAATTGATGATACAGGCTTTATAAAATGTGGGACTACGGTGGGAAAATTTTAATTGCACAGTTTGAAAAAAAAAAAAACATATCTTAAGCTGGCCATACACTATAAGATAAATTGATCCAATCATAAGATTTTTCAAGTATGGGTAAAACCATGTTGAATTGCAGGGGAGGTAAAATAAATTAAAAGCAATCAGTATTACAGGTGAGAGATGATGTTTCCAGCACAAGTGTAATAACAGTGTAACAGTAACGCTGGTCAGTATCTGTGTGCAACATGCAACAATAAAGTATTCTCCCTGCATGCAAACACTGACATTCATTTTACCCCCCCCCCTGCAATTCATCATGGTTTTACCCATACTTGAAAAATCTTATGATTGGATCAATTTATCTTATAGTGTATGGCCAGCTTAACATTTAGTAACATGGGAACAGCTGACTTCTTCTGTTTCAGCTGTAGAGAGCAACTTACAAAGTCAATGTGTTTCTTATATGGATTCTCTTTTTATACTGCAGGTACTTGCATACCAAGTTCATTGTTTAAAAGTTTGTGTGAGGGACAAGTGGCATAATGTGTTTTGATATGTTGTGTCATAGATATAATGTACCCTGTCTCTTATCTATTCCCCTATTTGTACATTTCACCTAGCGGTTTAGCTGTATATCTCCGCAGGACTGACTCACTCTCTAGGTTTTCAGCTCTCTGCATATGATGGTTTTTGTTACCTGTATTCTCCATACGCTGATATTTTATATTTATATTTTCCTACTCTACTAATTGTATTAGTGCTACGAGCTAAACCTTCAGATAAGCAGTCTTATGGGGGTTGTTGATGTACAGAAATATACCAGGAGGGAGATTTAATCCAGATTCTAGCTGACATGCTAGAGTATGTAAAAGGAAATTGAGAGCTTAAATCTGATTGGTTGCAAAATCTCTAGGACAAGAAAATAGCTGTGGAGACTATGGGCCTGATTCAGTCATTTTCTCTCTTATGCAAACCGTGTAAGGGAGAAAATTAACTTGTCTTAACATTTACGAATATAAAAAACCAGTTGTATGCTGTGCCGTAATAGACGGGGCAAAGCGCACAACCAGGTTTTCTCGTATTCGTGGCACATTGAATCGGCCCCTGAAGGTCTTTGCGCATGTTAAGTTTAAACAATTCAAGATTTTGTTTGTACTAAGATGTTTGCTGTAATGTTTATCTTTATCACATTGAAACCACTTCAGTTGAAATGTAAATCATCCTCATCCTCCTCCTTTTCTTCCAGGGAAGCAGAGACAACATGAGTGTCATATTGATCTGTTTTCCAAGCGCTCCAAAAGTATCGCCGGAGGCTGTGAAGAGGGAAGCGGAATTGGACAAGTACCTGGAAAGCAGAGTAGAAGGTGGATCATTTAAATAAGTACCAAAATGAATAGTGGTTTTTGTCTTGTTCTATATCATGCCTTTAAGTGCCATTTTATGTAGACCTCACAGGGCTGCACGGTCTAGATGAGCCCAGTCTCTTAACAATGTAAAGTATACAAATCACTACATTACTTCCAGGGGGAAAACAAGCTGACTTCTATTCAGTCAACTCTAATAAATTTCAGGGTGGTTCCAAAGAAATTCATAGCTTTTAGTATAATATAATGAAATATTATGCTTTATTTTGTGATTTAAATCATTTGGGGGAAAGTAATTTTTATGTTTTAATGTGTGTCCGCGGAAGCCTGTCTACATTGTTTCTTTATATGTTTTATATGATTCCCTCTAAACCTTTTACTGGTAAACTCTAATCTTTACTAAAATTTCTAGAAACTAGTATTTTGATAAAAAAAATTTTGGCCATGGGGCACTCAGAGGGGTGCTACCAGTCCAGGACTAGTTAGTCCATGAAATCTGCAGGGATATAGGCTCCCAGTGATTTGCTGGGTGATGACAGGAGAGCGTCTGTGCTACTCTGATGTGTGACCATTCACATCCGCTTAGCTCAGCCCCTCTCTAAGCCAGTGTATAGCCAGTTATATCTCATTACAAATTTCTTTGCTTATAAATACTAGTGACCATTGCAGAAGAATCGTAGAGCTTCCATGTCTACCTGGAGCTTTCCACACACTGTATAATGTCCCCAACTATTAACATGTCTTTTAGCTTGGGGACTTCATATAGTGGTTAAACACAGCCTTTTAATTGGTGTTATGTGCCTACCAATGAGAAGCAGATTGTTAGAACTATTCTGAGAAATACAATGATTGTTCTGCTGTTGTGTGACTGTGTAAAATACAGATGAAATAGCAGTGCAGTCCTCAGTCCTCATCTATAAGGAATATTTGTCTCTTCAAAGGTTTATTATTTAGCATATTAGTTTAAGAAGTATAAATGATCCATGAATGGGGTCTTAACATGTTAGCATTTACAAACAATTATATAGTGTGGTTTTAAACATGGTTTTGGTGGGGGTTTGTTTTTTTTTTTGATGACAGTAGGTTTTGTTAATGATACCTGTTGTGTGTGTGTGTGTGTGATGACAGTGCAGCCTACAATCCAGTGCGTAATGCTCTCCTTCATTTTGCCTTTCATTTTTTTTCCGCTACCGTTCAGTCAGGCAGACATTGCTGTATTGTGATTTGTGAAATTCGTTAAATTAGTTACTTAGCGACACTAACTTTTTAGAATTATAAAACTGACACAGGTTATGCACATCTATTTACAAACTACTGTTTTATAATTGTTTTATTTTCTACTATTGATGCATTTAATATGTAGAGATCAAGGGTTAGTGAACAACCGTTTCTGAGGAGAATAATTATTTAATGGCCAAGCATTGTTTTATCATACGTTAAGAGGGGTAAACAATATACCAAACCATTTTATGTAATAAGTAGTGTTCCATCAAAACATTTTCTTTTGTCTTTGGCCCATTGGAAACATGATCTTAGTAGAACTTAGTACTTTGACCATAGTTAAAGTCCCCCCCAATCCCAGTATGTAGACACACTTTTGTATAACCATTGTTTATTGAGCAGTTTGGGGAGAAAAAAAATATCTCGGCCCATGTTTCTTGTATTTTTCAGAAATCAATCTTACTATGGTCATTTAAAAAGACCACGAAGAATGTTTTTCTATACAATTATTTTGTATTGAGGGTTTTCATGGGTGACTTTGATTACTTGTGTCCTAGGTCAAGAAACAGCAATGTAATGGTGATTGAAAATGTTTTCTAAATTACTGCTGCTTATTAAACACATTGCATATCTTAAGGAACTTTCTATACTCCTTGGTATTTTCTATTACTGCACTGAAGAATAGTGTACAATGAAGCACTGATCTTTAGTGAATCGATACCTTTAATATTGGTTCTGTTTACACTGCATGTAGGTGAGGGTACTACAGATTCCACTTGGTCTTGTAGACCAGCTTTGCAGGAAATTAGGGACTTAATCTTTCAGGAGCATATATGTAAACAGCATACAGGGTGTTTACTACGCTTTCCTTCCATCCCACACTACAGCTGGTAACACTTTCTGTGTGCACTAGATGATGGTATTGCAGACAGTTATAAGCTTATTCCTACTTACTGAATGTATACATGGCTAATTGTCTGAAGATGTATAATAATCTTGTCAATGTGGGTGATTCTAAATTTAACTTGTGATCTGTATTATGCAGAATGTATCTATAGCCTTCTATACTAATGTATTTGTTTAGTGGAGACTGTTTAATGTAATCCACTTCAAGGATGTAAATTGTCTAGATGAGATTGACTCCTTATTTTGTATAGACTAATTTCAGCAATAGAAATTTGTAGATTCTACTTAGATGTTAAAATTCTACAATAAAATAATTTGGCAAACCAAATCCGAGATCTTTGCATTTTCTTCAGTAAAATAATATTAATGTATTAAATGTAGGCGTGCTATCTTGGTGTGTCAACTTGGTTGTAATCTTGAAGGGACTTGGGCTGTGGGTGTTTTGAATGATAAAATAATAAGGTCTAGTATGTTTTATAGCGCCAGGTAGGTTTCTGCGCAAGCAGTACATATATCCAGGTAAATGTTTACATGAAGTTCCTGACATCGTCTTCCAGAAGTTTGATATGACCTAGGATTTTCTGACACCTTTAAATGCCACACTTCTTTGTATGAATGTTATTTAAAAGTAATGGTGAAGCTGTACTGTACACTGGTTCATTTGAATAGCACTTACAAAACAAGTACTTCTAATTCCTAGAGATCATAAAGAAGCAGGGTGAAGAAGGTGTACCAGACTTAGTCCATGTGATGCGTACATTAGCCACTGAGACCATCCCTAACCTCCCACCTGGGGGTGAATTGGCAAGCAAGTGAGTTACCCTGAGCATTTTGTGATTTGTGAATTTAATGGGACTATGTATATGCCACACTTTAAAAGAAAGTTTCGATGCTGCAGTTCACTTTTGAGTGTTACTATCATAAACAACAAAAGTAACATGGTTATAGACTGGATTGAGGTTCCAAAGTTTATCAGTAGACACAATGGGATTAATCTGACGTATTTAGGGAGAAATGGTGGGGAGCTAGGGTTGTTTTTATGTTCTGTTTTTTTATACTGCTATTTTGATTCCTTGATTAAAACAAGGAATTGTGCGTGGGAGCAATGTTTAACTTATTTTTTTTTAAATTGTGGCATATGTTTGTGTAGCATGATCAATTGTGTGTTGTGCAAAGTGGTTTACTTTTATTTTATCTCTCCACCAGCTTGTCTGTAAATAGAATTTGTAACCAGTAATTTGTTATATGCACTCTCCCCCCCCCCCCTTTTATTTTTTATTTCCCTTTTGCTTAACACTAGCCTCCATGTCATATATTGCTTGTGCTTGTGAATATCTATAGTTGCTAATGTTTCTCCTTGTTGAATACACAGATGTCTTTCACTTAAATACTCTACACTACACTGTATCCTGCTTAATATTGTGTATCGTGTCCTATGGTTCCTGTTGCAATTATTTTAGCACATTTAACCCACTTGATGAAGATCCCTACATGGAACACTAGGGGTAAAGGACTGGATCCAGGCTTGCATAGTTTAGGTGATTTACCTAAATCCCCTAAAATGTAACAATTGTACGTGTGTTATGCTCGAATTTCCATACAAGCAGAACTTTGTTCCGTATGGTTGAAGATCTGTACAGGGAGCCAGGTTTGCATTTCCGCATGTCTAACCCACGTAGATTGGGTTAGACATGCTAAAAAACCCGCTTGGATATCTCACTCAACGTTGTTCCAATGCAAATATATTTGTATTTGATGCATATATGTTTGTATGTTATCCCTTTGTCAAAAAGATGCCGGTATATTGATTGGCAGTTACCTAAATTGTATGTCCTGAATGAAATAGGCAGACTAGATTGGCCATTTTGGGGGGGGGGGGGGGGTCCTTTACAACCATAGATTTTATTTCAAATTTATTTGAAATTCAAGAATGTGATGTAGAATTTGTTCACAAACTGTGGTGATTTGATGTGGAATGAGCGCATTGCATTCTGCATTCTTAGGTGCTGGTGAAATATCTGAAGCCTGTTAGAGCAGGCCTTACCAACCTCAGGATCTCCAGGTGTTTGAGCTGACGGCTTTTCACACCTGTAGAGCCGATGTTGGGCAGGCGTGTGAAACTAAACAAAAATATATATTATTTAAGGTATACATTCCTCACAATTGACATATTTTTCCATTTATGTATACATTATTTTAATTCAGCAGCAAATAGTGATATATAACATGAATAATTTATCCATGAACGATACTACTAATGGCGGAACAAGCTGCGTACATCATAACCCGCACAGTTGTAGTGCCAAAGATTCTCCTAAGTAACAAGCTTGTTTCTTTTTGTACATTTAACATAGATTGCACACATTGTAATTTGTAATGTTCACTGCCTGTAACCATCCAGTTGAGACTTTACAGGCGCTTTGAAAATGCAATGAAAATAAGAAATCACAGATGATCCTGGATGACCCTCATTCATTCAATCATTCATTCCTAAATGTCTTTTCCATATGATCTGACATGTCTGATGCAGCCTCTGCACAGCAGGTGGTTATATGTGTAGCTTTCAATTCCCCTATTAGGCACAGGCCCTTTTTTAAGATGTATTTTATAGTGCACCTGAGGCAGTTTACAGAATTCCTAATTCTATTACTCTACATAACCCATAACTCCATTTGAATTGTTGAGTCCCTCATCTCATATTGAAGGACATCTTGTAACATTCACCTTGTTCTCACAAGTCTACACAATATGGTTAGTATGAATGTTTCTGCTGTGGTCGTGTACTGTTGTGTGTTCCACGTCCAGGCCAATTCTGCCACCTGTGGGTACTAGGTTAGTGCCTAATTCCTAGTCCTCCCTTTATGGAAATCATAGTACTGAAGTCAATGAGCGAGTAAAAAATAACAGCAGCCATCTGATTTCTTGTAAATCTGTTTTGTACTGTAAATATTTGTACGTAAAGTGTTCATCTCTAAAAAAAAAAATAATTGCGCCAGTTTGTAAAAACGTAAAATAATTTTAATACTGTACCATGGAAAGATACAGATAAGCAGCTTATGGGAAATTATTACCGTTTATGAATTGGAAGATTTTACTAAAGGTAAGTGAGGCATTTTGAAGTGTCAAAAAAGTAATTATATAACCATATAATGAGGTGGTGTTAAGTATGATTCTGCATAACCAGATATATTAAAAATATTTGATAAAATGCTTTCATGGTTTACATTTTGTACACTATAGAGCAGAGTAATGAAAATGCATAATTTGTGAATACATTTTTCAATGTTCTAGTTTAAGGTTATGTTCTGGTTGTATTTTTTAAAGATATTTTAACAACTCTGGAGGTTTTTTGTTTTTAAATAACCATATGGATACACAAGTCTGACACAGTGTGAGCTCCAAGCGAGTAAGGGCGAGGGTTAGTACCAACAGAAACATGGTAAGCGTTATGTGTGCCTTAAGGTATTGGGTTTGGCATTGTGTGCTGCTGATGGATTAGTCTACTTACTGTAGATATAGATACTTTGCTGATGCTGGGTCATCCAAGTGTTTAAGATTAAATGGAATTTTTCTGTCTTGAATGTGTAGCGTAAGATGTTCTTCTGAGTTTAGTAGCCTCTGATACCTGTTCTTTGGAGTAAGAAAATGTTATTGAATGCTGCTGACGAACTTCAGAGTGGTTAGGAATTACCATTACATTCACGTTTTCTCAGCATTTACTTGTAGTACACTAAAGCAAAACAAACAACTTTAAAAACTGCCACTCAATGGACATCGCCCAAAGGGGAAATAGCTTAGTCGCCATTTAAAATCTCCTTGTATCACTTTAGAAACTACTGAAAGTTTGTATATGATATATTTGCTGTGGTGCAACTGTTACCATGTTCTATCATGATTAATTCTTGTGATTTACTTTAGGCGCAGTGTGATTGAAGCTGTCTACAACAGACTGAACCCATATAGAAATGATGACACTGTAAGTATATTTCTATATATTGTATTTAACCTTTAGCTCATAGCTTCCCTTTCTTTAATGTAATCATATAATGTTTAGGTATAAAAACTTTTCTTTTGCTACTGTTTTGTATTATTAAAGAGTATGTAATGCATTGATGCATCTTCCCTGTAACACAGTATATAACTATCATTAAGCTGCTTCAGATAACTGTACAGCTGGGGAAATTCTGTGGGTTGTTTGAAATATAATAAGAATGGAGGTTGAACTCTTCTGCTGTAGGAGAAAGATTTGTTACCTCTCACTGATGGTTTAGTCATTGTTGCTACAAACAAGTAGCTTTGAGTATTCATAGTGAGTAAAACCTTGCATTATAATACAGTAGTGTATGTATAAGTGTGTGTGTGTGTGTGTGTATGTATGTATGTATATATATTTCGATTTTCACATTGTTGAAACAATTATAAGATTTTCCATTTGAATGAGCTTTATTAATTTGTTAGTTTTGTGTTTTACAGAAAGCGTATTTATTTAATAGGGCTGTGTTTTACAAATTTTGATTTGAAACTAATCTCTTTATTCTCATCCCTCCTCTCCCTAAAGGATTCTGCATCAACTGATGACATGTGGTAAATGTATCCATTTAGTAATGGAGTTTACATCCATCTTCAGTGAACACACAGCCCAATCTCGGTGATCCTCCTTAGCGTCCATCCTCAACCTTTTTTTTTTCATTTAAAGAAGGGAAATTGATGTGGGTGAGCTTGGTGAAAAATAAAAAATCCCAGCCGTACAAATGGTCCCCGAGTATTGTACTGTTTTCCTATTACTCCTTACACACTTTTTTGGGAAAAGGGGGGTAACATTTTAATTTCTGTTTAACGTAACTTTCAAATAATACATGTTGTAAATCAGACTCCAGCAAATTCTGTTGTATGATTATTTCCTTTTTGTAAAGTGCAATTGTCCTTGTACAAAATTGTCATATTTAATTTTGGACTGGAAACTTCTCTAAAGGTTACAGGAAGTCTAGCTTGTTATGTGATGCAACCAATAATCTAACCCTATTCGTTCATGTGGTGGTTTTAGATTGGACAAACAGCAGCAACATAACCAGCTATGGGTCCCTATTAAATTGTTGAAAGGATTGTAACTTTAGTGTACAGTATTTTTCAGGATAATTCTGTCAACTTTGATTTTCGAATTGAACATACTTGATTAAAGAATATTCCTCCTTTTTGATAATAAAATGTGACTGAAAGTGCAGTCTTTTATGAACAATTATGTACTATCTAGACACTGATCCATCCAAGTAAATCATTTGTGGGGGGGGGAGGGGTGTTTTTTGTTTTAAATGAATAACTACACTGGCTGGGTCTGTTGCTGCTACAGAGTTCTGAATTCCATTTTATCAATAAAGCTTGATTTGACAAACACACCCAGTTATTCTTCAGGAGTATTTCTCGTGTCTGCATTCGTGAGGACGGCCATTATGGTTTTTATGTTCGCTTATACTAAAATTAGAAATAGAATCTCACTTCTAGGAAAGGAGCATGCATGTCCACCTCTCTGCAAAAACTAACTAGAACTCTCTTCTGTTTAGATGGATAAATAAAAAGAAATGATTTTAAGTAAAGTGTAGTCCACAGTGCTATAAGGTTTTATGCTCCTCAGAATAATAATAGTCACTTAACCATAAGGACAAGTTAAAGATTACATACTAACGTTTTGTTTTGTAATATAAAGCATGTACATGTGGAATTACTGGTTATTTACAACCTAATGTGGCTGTGCGGCCATATGCGTGTTCACTAAGTGATATGTTTCCATATATCCTTCACTGGTAAAACTACTGTTCTATGCACCTTGTTTTGTCCCCTTCCCCATCTATCTCTGTTTTCATGTGTGATGTGCTCTTAATTTCTATTTCATTTGGTCAGTTTACAATAAAGCAAATAATACGATTGTGGTGGATTGGAAAGCTAGTGCACTTGTTGAATGTACATTAGTATATTATGGAAATAGTAACATTCAGGAAATCTATGTAGCTGTGTAATAAGGTACCTTCACATTAAGGTTGGTAATGTATAAAATGTCTTGGGTACAGCTGAAGCAGATATTCCTTACAGACTGTTATTTAAAGTGAGATTCCTTTTCTATAGCTTGACCTTTATATTGTTGTAACACCTCTGTACGTTTTTTGTTTTGTTAGAGGTGCTTATTTTTCACTTTCCTCTTCAACTATGAATGAAGAATAAAAGGCACATGTTAGAGAAAAAACTTTTTTAATTATCTTTATGGATCTTAATGATGTTGTTCTACAGTAAAATGGAAACCTATTTCATTGATGTACTGAATTATGTAGTTTGAAACTACTGCTTCCAATGCCCAAGCACAGCCCTGGCGTGTGGACAAGAGGATCCAATAAACTAGAATGGGTTTGTGCTAATAAGCACTGTCCTGGAATGTATAAATTGTCATTTTACTAAACTAACCAAGGCTGTCATTTATATGTGGGAAATTACTTAAACCTCTCAGTGACAAGTGGATAAACTTTCCTTTCGGGAGGACATGTATTGCTACTTGTTTAAATTCTTTTAATGCTCTGATAACTCCCCATTCTAAATTACCTTGTCATGATACAAAAAAAAAAAGCCCCAAAACACTATACATTTATCAGACCAACCAGCAGATTATGAGCTCATGAGCATGGTAATCATATAGTGAGAATACTGGATGTATGTGTTAGCTCTATGACCATATGGTCCAGTAATGCCGCTACAGATACAAGTATAAGTGGGTTTTCACAGTGTAATTGACCACTGTGGTTCCAGTCTTATGGGATAGTATAACTGGGTTATAATCTGTACGAGGGTCAATCATTGTGTATGTGCTAAATGACGTTTCTGCCTGTCATGGTTTTGTCTGCAGTTGGAGAAATCATGCAAGTGTATTCACGGCATTACTTTGAGAGGTTGGTGAAAACCGTATAAACCGGATTTGCTAATCTACTTGTCTGCACGTCTTAGGAGTTTGTTCTTAGTACCGTCAAAAGATAACACATAAGGGGCCTCCCATGTATATTTAATACTGCCATTCATGACATGCACATAATAAAAACTCCCAATCATTTTAATTCCTCTGAAGGTTTGTGGGTCAAATTGTTGAATTATTTAAGTGGTTATTTCTATTCTAGTTAAGCTTGCTTCCTATGGTGTAATGATGAATGAGAAAAAAAGAAACCACTGGCACCACTGTAAGTAAATTACATATATCACACAGGAGAGAGTAGTCATTCCACTATAAAACCTCTGCAGTATAGAACGTTATTGTTTCACTCTTAAACAAAGTTCACAATGAATGCTGGTAAGAAGTTGAGCTTTGCTTCTCAAAACAGCCATACATGTTAAAAATATTTAAAGGTACAGTTTAATTAAAATACAATCCCAGTACAGCAGTAGCCATTTTCTCTGCACACTACGATTTATTTATTTACTCTCCTTTAGTGGTACGCACAACATGGCTTTTATCAGACGGTTGTTAACCTATTACATATAAATGAGTAGTGCTGATTTTGGTCTTCTGATATTGTACAAACTGCCTGCCCTGGCATGACTCCACATTCTCTTACCAAAATAAAAAAAATATTCTATAGGAGCAATGACAAAAGAAGAAAAAATCTAATATTTTATTATAAAATCATTGACCAATTTCTATTAAATTCACCGAGAGCTTGACTCCTTGCAATGGACACCATTTTCTTATTTTCACGTAGCTATATGAAGGCAAGGATTTAGGAATACCAAGGTGGATTCTGAATTTCTATTAGTACTTCTTAAAGTTCAGGAAACATTTATTATTCCTTGCTCAGTTTGTCTGTTCTGAACTGGATTTGCTGGTCAAAACCTAGAGTGCGTTAACTTGTCCTCCTGGTGCTTGTTTTGCTTACGTGTCCTTGATGCAGTAGTGGGATAAGTACAGCATGTCTGGCAGCTGTACAGTGCTGTGTAGTGTTTGCTAGTAAGACACAGAACTCTAAAAACAAAGATGTGCAAGGATTCCTGATAACATCGCATTCATACCACAGTAATGCATTTCACTCAAATCATACAAACATTTGTACACTATAAGATTGGATTGTCAGTGCTTCTTATTTGGACCCAGACCACATCCACTGTGTGTGTGTGTGCGCGTACATACTTTCTCCTTACAGACATCCGAATTTCTGCAATTTTGAAATGAAATGCTTCTATAATTTTATATTTGCAGGGGAAATTGGTCCTAAACCTTCATGAACAGTGCAGTAGTTGTACATAAGGGCTTTGCAGGGAAGCATCTGGAATACACTTATCTATAGGTCTTTTAGGTTTACAAATGATTCATTTTTGGATTAGTGAGTCACAAAGTAATGGGGCAGTTTGGCAGAGACTGACTCCACAGGCGTTCTGGGGAATTGACATGAACATGTTCTGTAATGTGTAAAAGGAAATTATTACTTGCAAAGAGAAATGATAAAGGCAACTATTCAGCATCAAAGCATGGATGTTATCATTCCCATTTTGTGATTTAAACAAAGAACTGGACCAGGCACCTTCTGAATTCCAAATCCGGATCCCCCCCCACACACAGCTCCATAACACCAACACTACCCTAACCAAAACCTTACTGTACTATTTAAACACATTCACTGTATGAAGCCCACCAACAGAATGAAAGTTATTCAAGTGCGAATGCATGCATTTATAGTGTTTTAAAAAACAGCATATTTACTTAGTCTGGACATTACATTAAAATCCTGCCAAGTATTTTATTTGCATGTTATGGCCCCTGCATGAACAAGGGAAAGTTTTAAATGTGAATGTATGCTTTATCAAACAGAAACAAGAATAGTAACCTACAAACCTAGCAGATATATACTTGTGCTTAAAATGAAATAATACACTGTTAAAATAGCCTATTCCAGTACATTTCAAGAGAAAAAAACATGGAGCTTATTATTGTGTGATCGTTATCAACTAAATATACTTATTTTATTTGAATAATGCTTAGACTATACTGTTTATGTCAAGCAATGAAAAGGCTTTATTAGTTCACTTAACATAATTTTACACATACACATTTTAAATGATTTATATGTATTTTACCTCTGTAGTATTGACAATTTAATATGACACAGTTCTCATAAACCAGAGAGCCTGTAATCTTTTCTGTACAGTCACCTGGGGCTTTTTGCAGGGAGCACTAATACCCATTGTTAACAGACTCAAATCTATTTCCCTTCCATTGTACTGTGCTACTTGTCAAAGTAACAGTACACCCAGGGTAAAAGATTTTTACACAAAGAAACTTAAGTAAAGGCTGGCAAATTGCAATTCATGCGCCTGTGAATAGTAAAGTCATGAGAGATGTATGGCAGTGTTGCACCTGGTGTAAATAATTATATGCTTGTGAAGGGAAAAAAAAGACTACATGCAAGGTAAAGAGCCAAGCCAAATGCCACATTGATTGTTTTGGATTAGGACTTTTTTTTTTGCTGATCGGAAGACAAATGTGTTCTTACAGATCAAGAGTTCTGATAAAAACTAGGAAACCTTTTTCTCTCGCCACCTCCTTAGCATCGCCTTTCTCTCTACACTCCAGGTTGCTCTCAATTTGTCCCTAATCCCTCTGCATGCCGTACTGAACCAACCAATGGAACTAAGACCTCCCCACCATTGGTGCAAGGTTTATCTCGGTGGTCCATTTTATTATGGGATTAAATATCTCCTCAATGCTGGAAGATATTTTCTTCCTGGTGTTTTGAATACAGTTAAATTCTCTTTCAGAGCTGGAAATTGACATCATAGCGCACTGAATAGAAAGCTATATTTACCATTGTATTTATTTCTTACAGTGACTTAGTCAAAGGCGTTTAGTAAAGGTCAGTATTTGTCACTGGGAAATGGACTGATTTCTGCCATCAGTAACCACATTTGTCTTTAAGATGCTGAGCAGAGAGGGAGTGGAAAGGAATAGGGTAAGTGGCTGTCATTTTAACATTTTGCCTGTAGATGGCACTGTGACCAATAATGATGGTGAGTGTTAAGGGGCCACTACATTTAAAATCCAAATGGACATTCTTATCGATGAGGTACACCAAAGATAGCCATTCACGTTGACAGCAGTCGTCACATAGTTATTGCAGACATACACACCAACAGAACTGCCATTAGCAATAACGGAATCAACAGAAACAGTGTATTGTAAGTAAGTAACTATTTCACCTTGAGAGCTGTGAACTCTTAATCAACTTTGTCTTCTTATATTTTCTCCCAATGTCTTGTCCCCAAACCTTTCTCCATATTACATTTTGTAGATGTGATTCGGGAGGGGAGCCTCAGGTTATAGAGTTATATGGTGCCGTAAGCCCAGATTATACAGAATCTGGTGTGGATTGGCGCGTACACGCCACAGGTGCAGACATACATAACACGTGCTGTTGTTTCATGTGCAGATTTTTTTCTGCTGTTTCTCTTGAATCACAAATGTTTACAATCGACCAATGTGACAATGGCCAATCACAAGCTCTTACCTCTAATATTATTATCCCTCTTACAAGTAGAGAAATTCCTAGCAGTCCACAATTTAATCCAATCTTTATTCCAAAAAATTGATACACAATCTCTGTTTAAATACACTTGACGCTAGCTAGTAGCAATGGGACTTTTTCCAGGTATACTACTCCCATTAGATTTCTCTTGTGGCTAGGCAACTGCTCCAGATTATGCATGATTTACCCTTGTCACATGTCCACCTCCGTCACTCTCCGTATATAAGTATAAAAAGAAAAACAATAGTGCAAACTGATATACAATATGCCTCCAAATCGGCTAAGTCACACTTACATTAATGCATTAATTGGTGATTGTCGCATTATTAGAAGCACTAACTAATGTCAGTTTTGCTGTGGCAGACCTAAACAATTAGTTTTTTTTTTTATCACATTATCCTCTAGCTTTTATGCAGATTAACATTATAGACTAGATCTAGCCTTCTGTACATTTTCAGTAACTAACCCGTTACGCATTGGGCATACGAGCAAGGTGGGTGGCAGAGGCCATAAAGTGCATTTAGCACATGCAATGTATTGGAGCGATACATCTTACTGCTGTATGGCAAGCAAAACAGTAAGAACTTAGCTAAACCATTACCCACAATTCACTTTTACATATAAGCCAGGTCCACTGCAGAAAAGTTAAGGGAGGGTGCTGAAAGAAAGTGATCATTATTAGGTCCAGTCCAGACTTCAGCTTTCCATCGAACTTTTGAAAGCTGCTTGTGGAGTTGTTTTTTTCTGCCATTTCCCTTTGCTGACGGATCTTCTTCCATATGGATGGAATTTGGGAAAAAACTAATCTGCATACCTAATACCTGCAAGGAGGTATTATTAAGGTATTTATCAAAATGTAAACTGGTCAATAATGTCATCAAAGCGTGTACTTTCTGTCTCCTTGTGTTTAATGCTGAACCAAGCTAAAGCAGACCGTTTCATGCCCCGTTGACGCTCATAAATATGACAATATCAGTTTTAATTTGCAATTGAATCTGCAATAGTAAGCATTAAGTTTGGAAGAACAATTTCATCTCTATTCTGTACAATATATTTAAGGTGTTGCACTGGTTTTAAGATTTGGACATCTGCTCATCTTTTAAAGAGCATCCTACAATCCAGGCTTTCTTCTTAAAGCTGCTAACCATCAACATCGGTGTATAATTGGCCAAGATTAAGACAACTTTTCCTTATAATTTCACCGCTGCTGCTTTTAGTTGACTTAATCAATAATCCCTTAACATCTAATAGAAATCCAGATTATGGAGATGGACAAATCTTTTTTCCATTTAAGAATGTAGACGATCAATGGTATCTGTTGAATCCTCACTTAGGCCTTCCCACCCCCAGCTAAGTACCCATCTTAGTACTGTCTGATTACAGTGAACCACTTGGCCCCTTCCTCTAATATAAGTAAATTTACCTAGATCAGACAACTGCAGATTCGCCAGATAAAATGCTTAATAATATTAGAAGATTGACTGGCTATAGGCTGTACACTGAGTTTTTCTGGTAGGCCCGTGGAACTGGGATGTTCTCTGCATTGAGCGCTAAGCGTTTAAGTATTTTTGAGTAGTTGCTTAGATGATCTGTATTACGTGGAGATCACTAAGATATCTGCATTGTATAGGAGCAGAAGTGGCTCCAGAAGCTGGCGAGAGGGGATGGACCGCCCTGTCTGCAAAAAAGGCAGAGAATAGCAGCACTTAGGCAGCTATACTCCTGCTTTAAAGTTAGCCATGCGGATCCCCTTAAACAATTTAAATCCCCCACCTAGCGGAATTTAGGTGGGTGGAGGAGAAGGTCGGACCCAGTGGGAGAATTTCTAGAGCACAGAATATTGTTCATGCGCTTGGACACACACTAACATCTGGGTTTAAATTTACTAAGAAGGCAGATTGCAGGGATATTGAAAAGTGGGGTTATTGCCCATAGCAACCAATCAGATCCAAGCTCTCAGTTTTATTTTACATACTGGAGAATGTGAGCTTGAATCTGATTGGTTGAACAACATCTCCAACTTCCTGGATCTGGTCCCTAGTGTTTATTGTACTAGACTGGTAGTGGTTGCAGAACACGCCTCTTGGATAATATGGAATTACCACAAGGACAAATGGTAGGTAGCCAAATATGTGGTGGACAAGGAGACCTTAGGGTTGAACCAAGCAGCACATGGCCCCAGGAATACAAGTATGTAGCACTCTCAGACATGGAAGCCCTTGGAAATCATGGAAAAGTGCTCTACACTGAAGACAGAGATGACTCAATGTACAGACACTAATATGACTATTACACAATGGTATAGTATCAAAATATCACTTGTTAAGGTGTGGATCATGGTAACTATAGGTGCAAACTAATATAAATTCAATCACTACAATTTAAATATAATATTTTCATATATGCAGTAAAGTTGATGGGTTTATTTAAAGGCAAAATAGAATAATACATAAAATCATATCTCCAAACTATTGGGAGTCACATAGATGTTTTGTAGGTGGTGCTCTCCTCACGGATCCTCACTGGGCATTAGAAGTAAA
>JABWIB010000692.1:45068-55324 GCA_016617825.1 Platyplectrum ornatum | reverse complement strand
GTGCACATGTAGCTATTAATTTTGATAAAAGGAAAACAATTTAATGTGTATTTTTTTCATTTCTGATATTGTTTATTGTGATTTTATATATTCTATGTATCTTTGTTTTGTTATTCTTCTAACAGTTTATGTGTTAGATATTTAAAAAAAAAAAAATATATATATATTTATTATCTATCTATCTATCTATCTATCTATCTATCTATCTATCTATCTATCTATTTGTCTATAGGTGGAGAGCTAAAGTGGAGATGCCCCGTTTAAAATTCTGTCACTGAGAACATTTGGACAATGGAAAATTATGGTGGAGACAAAATGACAACTTGCTATAAGCTAATATAAGGTATTAGGTATAGAAAATAATATGTAATGGTAGTATTGTGATGGTAACTTTCTTTTATAATTTCTTTGATTATTTACATGAAAGTTGTGCAGAAAGTCAAGATATCACATCCACAAACAATTGCCCAGGCTAACGGCATGCATTCCTGGCTAAATATATGTAACAGTGTAAACGATTTACACGTGACAATTTACTGACTTAAGAACTCCACAAGGTATTAAGTTACCTATCTGGCTAATCATATATCCTCTTGGAAAGGTATTTCCTGGATGACTCTACTTGACACCCAATTTCTAATAACATTAAGGTATTAGTGTCAAACAGCAGCTTCTTCTATAGAACTGCAATACTGACATGAGTGAGAAATAGCTTCCACTCCTCCAAGATCTATCACTGCGTTCTGCATAGATTATATATTATATACAAATATTTTACCTAATCATTTGAAAGTAGTCCATCATATTATATGTAATAAAACTTAAAATCATATATTATTGGAATAAAAAAAGTATATAAACAGTTCTCAAATAAACTATGATAAAATGACTTATATAATGAACAATATAAATGGCAATAAATTATTAAAATACCAAAAGATAAATATCCATAGGTATATATATTTTCCATAAATAAATATGTTTTACATTTGACCATTTAAACACATTAAATGTTCAAATATTTTTAAATTATTTATATAAAAGTTATTTAGCTTCAGTGTTCAATGACGCAGAACTACAATGACAAAAATAAATGTACTTGAAGGCATATTTTGTTGCGGCATACAGATTTACAAGCTTTTCATTCAGAAGCCTAAAGTCAACTGTTTGCAGCTTTTTGTGGAGCGTCTCTATGCCTGCCTATACACTTATATTATGAGGTTAGTTTAATTCATTAAAAAAAAAATATGTAAATAGGGGACATTGGTTACCAGAATATGGTTACCAAACCATGCATCATTCAAAAGTACAAAACTTTACAAAACTCTTCTACCATTAATATGATAAGGAAGTGATTGTCAAACTATGCACATTGGCTCCCTTGGGTGCCACATGTTATTCCAACGTGGTGGCATGTTACTAGTGTTACATAGAATTTAGTTTTATGTCTTGTATAGGAGTTACACAGGATTTTATATCAACCTGAAGTATATCTGTCTTTACCTAAATAGTTATTACGCTATTTTGACACAAAAACTTAAAAATTAGGACTGCTTGGAAATTATTTTTTCCTTAGATGGGCCAGCCTTAAAAAATATGGAGCCCCTAACTGATAAAGTTTGGAAACCACTGCCATAATGTATNAATACATCCCAAAGGTCAGGCTGTCCCTGCTGGTAATACTTTTCATTCTCACGATTTTACAATTAGGGAATTAGAATGTCTTAATTTAATCCTTAAAATTACTTAAGGGAATAGTCTTTTTGATTATAGTATTAATATACCACAACAAATGACCCATCTTTGTACATAAGACTATTTATCTCTCTGTACAAATTCCATTGAATGTAACTGAGCAATGCATTATCTACAATATTAATTGTGATACTGATCCAGAGTTTTAGCACATAGGATGTAGTACCAAAAATGGCCATACTTTTGAAACATGCAACTAGATGTGTAGCTTGGCTAAATGTATAATGCTGCAGCCTATACAAGTATGCATTTTCTAAAGTATCTTATCTGGTCTTTATGTCATTATTTATAACTTTAAATTGCTGCTATATACACATTGTTTCATTTTAATAAGGAATTAGAACTAAAACAAAATAAAAAATAAACACCTCAAAAATTATTATATAATTTATAATAATGCTTGGGCAAAATCCCCAATGTGTCAGTATAGTGTATTATATGCTATTGTCAGTATTGTGATTTAAAACATGTTTTATCCCTACATTAACCATGGTTGACAACTCCCGAAATTTCCAGGAGACTACCGAACTTTGAACAAGCCTTGCGGTATGCCGATAGAGACCAGCCCATTAATAGCAGTTGTCTTGATCATGTGCCTGATTTTGGAGAAAGCACAGGCAATCCAGACTTATACTGCGCCTCAAAGAACAACCCTGTTTCAACCGAAGATGTGATGGGTCCCTTTTTGTACATGCATAGTGCAAATAGTTCTTAGATCGTGCAATAAACATTAACTTGTTAATTACAGTTTCTGTGTTCACAGGGGAAGCGTATATGTGATAACATTATCGTAAATATAACTAGATAAATAGTAAATACATTACTTATGTTATTCCATGACTGTAATTTTGATTTTATGATGATAAAATACCACTTGTGAAATGCTTTAAGCTTAGTGTCATGTAAACCTTTCTAGATGCATTGTACTCAGTCTATTCTACATTATCTCATTTTAGTGTATAAACCATGCATGTAATATAACTACATACATACACACATTAATCTCCATACATCAAATGATTGTTTATTTTCTTCTATATACTAATACTTTGAAACGGGGTGGAACGTCACTGATACAGAGGGTGTGCGGTTAAGACATAGAGGTAAAATTGTTTGTTTTCTTCACAATTTTTATATTATTGTTGCTTGTAACAAACAGTAAACCACTCAAAAGGTTAAGTGAAAACAGTTAATTAGGAATTGAGCTGCAGAGGTGATTGCACCCAGATCACCCTGTGTCCTACAGAGTCCAATGATCCTGCCACAACTAATCGCAGCATTAGCTCTTTCTTTACTAGATGACATAATCTCTTTAATTGGTGTCAGAAGGTCCCTTTATAATAGAATCCTAGAAAACACCTACAGACTATAATTTTGCAGGGCCCATTCACTGAACAAATGAAACAAGTCTGAACAGTGTACTGCAGGCTCATTACAACTCCTGGTCTTAAGAAGACAAAGCCTCCCGCAACTCTGCCATAGACACAAGGAATTATTAATTGTTTGCTCCTAGCATTAAGTCATGAACTGTTAACCTTTTAAGTAAAACTTGGATAGGTCAAACACAGATAATCCTCTCTGCTAGAACTCTTAGATCTGACCATATATTTAAAATGACAGAGGATAAGTTGTTATTGCCAAGTGGAGCAAATAAACATGTGTACTTAGACTCAAGAAAGTTTATTTAATCTAGGAACGCTATTTACGACGAGGGATGGTATCCCATTTATTTCTCTAATCAATCAGTAAATGATATGGATGCATGGTTTTCAATGCACAATGCACTTCATGATATAAATGATGTTTTATGTTACACAAACTATTGTTCATGGGTGGGTGGTAAATAGGAGTGAGATACTTTGTGGTACTACTGCATGTATGTGTATTGGTGTTTGTTATTAATTATTTACTTATGTGTGGACTAACCAGGAAAGCATTTGAGAAAAGATATGTCAGAAGAGACAATAGTTTCCAATTAATGAACTAATTCATTTTATAACAATAACAGGAGTTTTTATTCAATCCTAGTTAAAAAAAATAATTAAAAAAATTATATATAGTAACATTTGTTATAATGTTATATTTTTTTTTATTATTATTTGCCAGTAAATAAATTGTAGAAACAATAATGGAGGTTCAGGGACTGTCACCCCTTGAATTTTGAATTTTAACATGAATTTTTTGTGATAAGTATAATTATTTAAATAGTTTCGGATTTAGCTCACATCAAATTTATTGACATTATGCAAATTTTTCCATTTTGTTCTGTGTTACTTTCACTTGGCATCGGTAACAATTATTAATCTGGAAAACAGGTACATCTAAACCATTATTTCATTTTACGTTGTTTATCATTTATATATCAGTGTATTTTTCCCATAGAGTATTTTTTTATAGACTTTTTTTTTATTTAGAGGACAGATTATGCTCTCCTTCAGATAAATGTACCATTAAGCTGTGTGGGGTATTTCAATTAATGCACCTGGCATCACAGACAGAGCACTTAACTTGGGTGAATATTGTGGCTTTGCCAACTTAATGCTCTGTGGGTTCCAATAAGCCTCCTTGTCGCAACAAAACAGTTTCTGTTCAATGTTATTGTGTTTATAATCCCTCATCATTATATTCATATTTCATCTTTTATTGATTCTGCCAAAGTTAAATCTAGTGATGTCCTTGATCACTAATGCAATCTTTTCACTGTAAGTTGTACATAGATATAGAATATAAATGTCTCAACTGTTTTCTAGGATTATGTTTGAGTTGCAGGACACATAAATGAGCAGCATGCAGAAGAAATCTATATGAATACTTTTGATATAATTGTGCATGATATATAAACTAGTCATTGTAAGAATGTCATTAGAAATTCATGTAGATTAGGTTTAGCTTTACTTTACTGAAGAGGAAAAAATAAGAACTGCATTTCAACATTATTTGGTGAGATCAAGGCCAGGACTGGGTAGGCAGAAAATGCAAATGTAATTACGACAAGGAACATTGATCATATATATTTTTCTTCTATTTACAAAGATTTATAGAAATGTGTCTTGAACACAGACACACAGGCAATACACATTGAATGCAGTGCGTGGAGAATTGCTTACATGCAGTGGCCTACACAGTTACTATACTATATACTATAGTAAACTGTCATATAGTGTAGCCTGGTAAAAATGTACTTACATTTGAAATTTTTTAGCTGGATAAGTATGTAGCGATATGAAAAGTTGACCACACACTATATAGGATTCAGACCAATTGGTAGCCCGTGTTACTGACCTGGTTTTTTTAAATAGCACCAAAAATGCTTCAATTATTGACCAGTGTGTTGGTACTTATAGATGGCCCTATGGATCAGAGCTTTAAATCAGTGCCTGTTAACTTTGCATGGAGGGTGGCTGGTTTTACCGTGGTCTGTCTCTCTGCATCTATACAAGCCCTGAATCCTGAAATGTATCCGTTTAACTACACACAAGTATATATACTATAATATGGTGGAATGCCCCTTTATTATAGTTCTCAGAACATTAGTATATAGGCAAATCAGAACCTCCTGAACACTTTTTTAGCTTGCTCTCATGCTGCACAGACTCAAGGTTCCAGATTTTCATGTAGTATAGCCTTATGTATGCAAAATAAAACATTGCACATAGGACATCACATTTCCCAAGGTGACATGTCTGTAACACAAAGATTTATATTGAAATTTCTGAAATGACTTAGTTGTGAAGTACATAAGCAGTGAAACATGCAAATTACAAGCAAGGCTTGTAAATTTCTTAGACCTTTTTGGAACCTGGTATCAGGCAGTGGATAGTAACTGAGTCTAAATAAGCTTTATTTCATGATGTGTGCCAACCATCTATAATTACAAGTGACATATTATCCTATTTTCAGCCCAATTATAACAGTTTTCAATGTTTACTAGTGTATAAAAGCTATTTACAATGTACATAAGTTTATCGACAGAAGAAAGTAGAATAAACACAGTTCACAAAGTATAGCAGATAATTTACGTGTTTGTAGAAATTATACACATGTTAAAATATCATATTTATTCCTTTGTAGTGAACGTTTGAATTGGATGGCTATGGATAATAGCATATGTGTTCAAATAACACATTGTGTTAAATTAACACCCATAGAGGCAGAATAAATACACTACATACATTTTAATTAAAGAAATAAATTATTAATTTCTGCAAAGGTAAATTAAGTATGTAGGATAAAAGAACACTAGTCCTGTCAGTAAAATAACATTTACTACCATTTATACCTTGGGTATATTGTGCTGTGTCTTTCCTGGAAAAACAATATATTATAAATGTTTGATATAATGTACACTATCATCAGCTGGTATGGTTAATATTTCTTAATGAATTCATGTTATTTTTCCTTGTATAAATGTTATCACTCTACAATAAGGATAATAAAAACAGGGAAATATTTCTTCTAAATTTTAAATATAGAGAATGCTTTATGTCATAATATTATTTAACTTATTATTGTATATTACATTTAGTGTTTAGTATTACAATTCTAGATTAAAAAATGACATGATTTCTATAATAGATAATCAATAAATGTATGTATTTTTAGTTTATCCTTTCAAGAATAAACCTACAAACCTGTATTACAAAACATTTGCATTCGGGGTCTCTTCATCTCGTCTGACAAGATGCTGGGATTACCCAGTTCCCTCCACTATAATAGCACGACGAATTTTTCATAGATTTACTTAGAGATGTAGACAGGGATGTCAGAGAATGTTTAAAATGAAGTCTTGGTTACATAACTTACACTGGATAATTTACCATCAGTTCTTGGTGAATTTGAATAAAATACATACAAGCTTTTGCTGCTTTTTTTTCTTATTGGTGTTTTAATACAAGTTTACTACATATAAGTACAGGACTATATATCATAAATGCCTGGCATGACTAATATAATATGACTTATTTTGAGTGACTAACAGTTTTCATGATGCCCCAGACTAATGTTCCCAGTTCACCTGATTAAGCCAAATGTGGTACACCCAATCATATGACCATGCTTTTCTGCCTGACAACTCTCTTCTATGTGATTTTATTTTATTAATTTTGAGGAGGGGCATCATCACACCCATACTTTTCTATGTACTGATAGCTATGAATATAACATGAGTTATGAATTGGTTACTACATGGTAGTAATTTCTCAAAATAGCCATAAAAATTACATAAAGTTAACAATTTATACATGAGTTAACATTTTATTAAATAAAAGGTTCTGTTTAAAGTAATGTTGTTTAGTTTATGTGCAATTCATAAACAAAATTAAAACAATATTTTAAGTACAACATTATAGAAGCCCATAGACAGGTAGTCTTAATTACCAATATTAATTTTGTAGATGAATGGATTCTGTTGTATATATGCCTTTCCATGCTTTTGATTGTCCCGTTTGCAATTGGCAGCTGCAATACTATGTGTGCAAACAGGAAAAATACAGATTTGTCTCTGCCCATTGTCAGGGAAATGAATGACTTTATATGTTGCTGTTGTGTTCTCTCTTTAAACAGGCCTGTTGTAAATGCATTCTATACAAGTTTCCCCCCTATTACCTTTTCTTGTTTAAGTTCTTGGTAGACAGACTCAGACATCTTGTCACAAAATGCGTGTTTTCAATGAAAATAAAAAGCACAGTTTTGAGTTTTTTCAATATTTGCCCCTTTTCCCAGCAGGGATGTGCTTTGAGTGCCAGGAGACAAAAAAGTGTGGCTTCAACAAGCAGAATTTAAAAAAGAACATCATTTTCATTATGTAGTCAATCTCAATTACAAGCTAATGTTTTCTCTGTTGAGACTTTTCCCTTTTCGGGGCATTGTACAGGGCTCTTTTGTGGGTTGAGAGAAAGGATCAGTGGTCAATAGGGAGCAGAGTGTTGTGTACAGTGGATTTTTGTATCCTTCAGTCTGCTACATAATGCTTTTTGTCAGGAGAACAGTTCAACATCCTGAGCAGATTTGCTGAATTAAACAGCACAGCGGGAATAGGAAACTTGTTGCTAGGTGACTGACAACTGCTGCATGTCTGTGTCTCCATGCCGGAGGTTATTCTGTCCTCTTCTCCCACTGCTCAATCTTTCTTTATATTTTTAATCAGTTTCTTTAACTAACACTGTTAATTCCATGCATTGAATTTTTTCTGCCAACCAGGATTAAGCATCACTACAGTAAAATATATTGCGGAGCATCTGCCCATTTTGGGGTTTGCCAGCTGTTCCACTTGTGTAGAGGAAGAATAATACAGCAAAAAAAAATGGTTCCTGTTGTCCCTTAGAATAGGCTTCCACAACCTGTGGCTGACCAGCTTTTGTTGAAATACAACACCTTACTGGAAGTACATGCTAGTGAATAAGGAGGTTATTCTTGCAGCCATGCTCAGGCAAATTATAGAACAATAGGTTCAGGTTCAAGTCACTATTAACAAAGAAAGTATTAATATTACCAAATCACAAATTTTACTATGGTTTGGGAACCAAAGTTGCATATCTGCCATGGATGCAGCTACTATAGGTGCCAAAGAGAGGTAGGCCCAATGCAGCTGTCCACCCTAACCCTCAAGAGACATGCCAACAGTCAGTGGCTCACAGTCTCTTTATATACAGCTGTGAGAACAAAGAGGCTTTGTGTGGTCACTTTTTGACGTACTGTGTGCACATGCTTAATGGGGAAAAGATACACTGCTCAAGTCCATCCTCTCAAAAAGACATTGCCTGCACCATTAAAAATATACATATATAGGATGGAGGGGTGTGGATTGTGCGCTGATGGATTAGGTAGCAATCATCCACTATACCCTACCCTGCTTCAACTCCAGAGTGAGTCTTTCTGAAGGCGCTGGAAAGAGAACCAAAGAAGGGGACCAGGGTACACATGGAAGTGGAGAGACAACTGTGGTTTCTGTAATATGCAATCTAACAAGCCATACTTTTTGAGTGTAATAAGATATATTTGAGATTCCAACTACTTGCACAATATTGCACAAGGATTTGGTCTCTTTTCCTCTCCATTTGGAAAACTGATCTGCACTTGAGACTTTTCTTTGGACCTTATTAACCTAGATTGGAGGAAGAGAAGAGGACAAGTATAGAGAGCTGGAGGACTTTTTCTTTGTTGTAATAAAAGGACTGTGGACTGAAAGTAGGACATTATTTGATATATATATATAATCTTTGAAACTATTGTTCATTCATCTGTAATTAGGTGGGTTTGGAACATATTCTAGCCAGAAGTTCCTGTATTTATTCTGAGCACTGTGGACGACTATTATTTACTTACTAAATATGAGGTTTGCCCTACTTATTACTTTAAATATGTCTGTTTGGGCTTTCCCTCACAGATAGAGAGAGCTTGAATCAGATTTATTGCTATTGGCAACATGCCCACTTTTTAAATCTCGCAGTTTAGTACATTTATGCCCAGGTGTATAGAGTTCAGAAAGCGGCTAAACATTTCTCAGCACAGTGATATGTTACTCTTACTCCTGGAGGACAAAAAATAAATGTAACTTTGTCCAGGCTGAGCATCTGGATATTAAGGCAGTATGTATGCTAGACCAGTTTGTTAGAATGTTCAAAACTGACTACAAATGGACTTTGGATGTGCATGATTCTGCCGATGATGGGCCAAAAGATTAGGATGGCATAGAGTGGCCCGGAGAAGAGCCTGATCATTAGTAAGTGTGTACACACAATTTACCTTTCAAGCAGACTCTTTCAGGATTTAGGAAAATCATAATGTGTGATCCCAGCATTAGCAGTCACAGTAACTAAATATCTATTCCATTGAAAGACTTTAATTTTAACCACTTCAGCTATTTAGACCTTTGTTTTTATGTTTTAATAGATGGCCCCATGTTGTCTCTAGAGTTTGATTATAGAAAAAATTGACTTAATGGCATAATCAGTTGTTTAACCTTGTAGTAGGTTTATGAAGCTGACCATGACAATCTTTAAGTCTTCAAGTATAAATTGACTTTAGCCTTCCCAAGAACTAAAAGCACAGTGTTTTCTGTCAAAGATGACCTTTACAGGGAGCACCGTGTTAGCATTTACAAAAAATGTTTGGAGGTATTAGGATGAAGAAAATAATTCTCAAATCTTCTAGCCTTGAAATCCCTTAAACTCACTGCAATTTGATATCACTTGTATAAACACGCGGTATGAACCCAAACCTTCATACATTATAATACATTCTCATTCTTCATACATTGTGTCATTATAGATATTGCTTTGAGGAGAAAAGCACTTTTCAATATTTTAAATAGCCAAACACTTAACCTTAGCCGTGACACATAGGCAATTGTGGCTACAGCTTTCTCTGGCATTTCAGACGGACTTTACAAGCCCTTATGATATACTAAAATTTGTTGGTAGAAATGTGATGCCTCTTCTGGATTACTCTCTCGATATATATATATATATATATATATATATATATATATATATATATATATA
>JABWIB010000692.1:0-24412 GCA_016617825.1 Platyplectrum ornatum | reverse complement strand
CACAACTCTCTGTTCCCTATTCGCCAACCAATTACTCGACCCAAGTACAAATGTTATTTGCTAGAGCCATTCCCCTTAATTTGTGAACCAACCTCTGTTGTGGTACTGTATCAAAGGCTTTTGCAAAATCTAAGTACACCACATCTACCGCATCACCATTGTCTAAGTTCACACTCACTTCTTCATAGAAGCTAATTAGATTAGTTTGACAAGACCTGTCTCTTGTAAATCCATGCTGATCCCCAGTAGTTATCTTATTGGCCACCAAGTAATCCAGAATATTATCCCTTATTATGCCTTCCAGTATTTTCCCCACTATTGATGTCAATATTGTGTTTGTAATCGTGTTGCATTTCGCTATTGGGAAAGGACCATGGAAAACAGAAAACTTGAGTCCTCAAAGCTTTTCTACAGTCATTGTGTCAGGTTATCATCCCCTCCGCGAGAGGTACCTATGCAACGTGACAGAACCCGCTTGTCACCTCAGGAACGTGAGCGTCGCCTTAAGGAGAAGCTCTGTCTATACTGCAGTGGTACTAATCACTTTCTCCAAGCATGTCCTAAACACCAGGGAAACGGATGCTCCTAATTTATAATGAGGAGGTTAAATTAGGAGTTACCACCCACCCCTCGCTAAATAAGGACTTTGTTCTGTCTACTACTCTCAAGAATGCTCTAAAATCTTTCAAACTCTCTGCTCTGATGGGTTATGGGAACTTTATTTCTGCTCTGAGTTGTGAAAGAACTCGCCATTCCTATGGAACCCATTGCTTCACCTGTTTACCTTAATGCAATGGATGGAAGCCGCATACATGGAGGTACACTCACCCATCAGACCTGCCCTGTAACTGTCAGTATTGGAGCTGTGCATTCAGAAACTCTTAACCTTTTAATTCTCCCAGAGCTCAGATTTCCTCTTGTGCTTAGACTGCCTTGGCTACAGCAGCATAACCCAAACATAGACTGGTCTACTTCTCAGATTCTTGCTTGGGGGCACTGTACTTCTAAAAAGTGTCCCAATTTGGTTATTCTGCAATGCTTTGCCTCTACCTTGGGAAATTTGGATCTTCTTACCCAATATTCTGCATTTATGGATGTATTCAGTAATAAAACTGCTTTAACGTATCAAAGAGGGTGATGAGTGGAATATCCATTTGGATAAGATCGCAAGTAGTGAACTCATACTATTGTGAAAGCCTGCTCACAAAGCACAGGACCAGACTGCTCTACCACATTGTTTAAAGACTTTATTTCCATCCAGATATTTATGTCCACCTTAAAGCCTTTACAGCAAACAGCACCTGTTCCATTCTTGTTTGGGTACTAGTGACCCTATCACCTGGTATTCATATATTTATTTTGTGTACCTGTTTTATATTTTTTATCATTTACAATTCAAAGTATATCTATATTCTTTTATTTTTGCTATATTTTTTAAACTATTTCATTGTTTCTAAACAAATAATAATAACTGTCTGTTTCTTTATTTTTCTGTGAGGGTATAACTTCCCTGGATAATTCTCATTCATTGCATTCATCCATTTAGAGTGGTTTTAGTAATGCCTGCACAATCTTATAGCGTGGGCACACAGATTACATCTGCTCCCTATACACCTTAAATATTTTCCTTTATCCATTCTCTTTTTAGGGTTAGGTGATCCTTTTTTTAGAGTGTTGGTTTGAGCATTTCCCTTGGGTGATTTTTTTTTTTTAAGGGTGTGCGCCTTAAAGTGGACACACAACCTTTATTTCTACCGTTTCAATTCCATTTGTCCTTGAAGTAGATGCCTCAACAGTGGGTTGTGGGAGCAGTTGTCTCGCAAAAAGCTCCTGCTGCTCAATTACAGCCATGTTGTTTCTTCTTAAGTAAATTTCTCCCTGCCGAGAGGAATTACACCATCGGTAAAAAGGAACTCTTGGCAATGAAACTTGCACTTGAGAACTGGAGATATCTGCTTGAAGGAGCCCTTCATCCTATTATTATTTACACTGACCACAAGTACTTGCCCTACCTGAAATCTGCTTGAATCATCACCAGGCACGTTGGCCACTCTTCTTTTCAAGATTCAATTTTCAAGTTCAATTTCGTCCAGGTTCTAAAGCTGGCCATACACTATAAGATAAATTGTTCCATTTGAAAGATTTTTCAAGATTGGGCAAAACCATGTTGAATTGCATGGGAGGTAAAATGAATGTTAGTGTTTGAATGCAGGAAAGTGCTTCATTCAGCTCACATTCTCCAGTATGTAAAATGAGAGCTTGAATCTGATTGGTTGCTATGGGCAACATCCCCACTTTTCAATTACCCAACAAAACCCCCTTTAGTGAATTTAGGCCACAGTGTCTCTCTCCATAGTAACACCTCCTCAGTTCTGGTAGTAACACACAGTGTCTCTTTCCATAGTAATACCTCCTCAGTCCTGGTAGTAACACACAGTGTCTCTTTCCATAGTAATACCTCCTCGGTCCTGCTAAAATTGTTAAAAAATTGTAAAGCACCATTATGTAATCTGATGGCACCATATGTATAAACCATTATTAATAAATAATAAATAAATATTAGTGTTAGTGTAAGGTAAAGGTTCCCAAATTGTGAGCTAGGCTCCCTGGTGTGCCACGATTCATTGGAGTACAAAGTGGACCATTGCTAGTGTTGCTTAGAAATGTAATGAAGTATTTCTGTCTTTACTCAATTAGTTATTACACTTTTTAAAAAATTGGAAATTATTTTGTCTTAGGTGGCTTGAAAAAAATATGCAGACCCTGCATTAGCAATGCCACCTTAAGGACACTGTTATCATGATCTTTATGACAACAGTGCCCTTACATCTTATCATTTCAGATTTGTTGTAATGGGCATGGCAGCATGAAACTGCACTGACCTTGGGAATTGATGGGGATGGGGGCAAAAAAATTGGTATCCAGCATAGGGCTCCATGAAGTCTTAATCCGGTTCTGGTGGGCATAAGTAATACCTTTGTTTTGTTTGAGGTCCTGGCCTCTGTGTTGGAATTGAAAACCTGTGTTAGTTAGTGACCAGAAAGGCTAGGATTGTTACTGTTATTTTATGTTTTGGTTGTTTTGATGAGCAAATAAGACTAGCTGTGGCTACTTGCGTTCAAATCCTGCACTGGTAAGCTGCTGTGTGTGTGAAGAGGAGCCTTTTTATCCCAGAAAGGACATTCCTGATCCTGAAAGTATATATATATATTTAGGTAGCAAAAGTAGAAGAATTACATTAGGAATACATATGTGGGTTTAGAAATTTGCTTGTATCATTTTAATTTTAGGAAATAGGTCAGCATAGATGGAATCATGATTGCAGGCAGAGAAGACCTTCTAGAAATTATAGACTACTTTATGGGTAAAAAATGATGAAAACAATGGCACACTTTTTAGAAAGGCTTACACTCAATTTACTGATAAACTCACAGATAAATACTGGACTAAAACTTACTGGTATACCTTAGAATGAATACTTTTTGTTACTAAAGAATGTGAATTCTTAGCTGAGAGGAACTGCAATTATTTAAGTAATATTTTCAGCAAAAATAATTATTATTGAATGAGCACAAATACCTCTAACTAGTGTCTTTTTATTACATTTGTTTTCTTAAAGTGTTTAAAATTTCAAAATACCACTACTACTACCACACTGGCACTGCAAAATATTAATATAAATGGGGAAACAAGAATAAATTGACTGAATCCAGACCTGCATGCGATGTCATCTGATGAGGTAAAACATGCAAGTCTGAATACAGTGCAATATGCGTATTTGCAAACGTTTAAATGCTAGTTAACATTAACCACTCATCTTATAATGACCATTTTATGATCTATCCAAATTAAACTGGAAAAAAATAATACAACAATTTATGAACACTTAGACAACATACTAAAGAATGAATGAGTTTAAAAGAATGTGAACTTCATTTTACTTTGTGGAGGTTCAAACTCCATAAAAGAAGAATCTTTGGGTGTTTTTAGCTCTTGTCCAAATGGTAACATAAAACGAAAGTCTTCCTTATCATCATCAGAAGCTTGCGAAGACCTTGATGCAAATGAAAATGCAAACGCATTATCTTCTTCCATGTTCCCAAATATAGTACCTGAAAAATATTTATAATGCACATAATCATGTGTCACTCGAGCCAACATACATATTAGCATACTACATTTATAATAGAGAAAAGAAAAATGTAAATATTGGATTGGTAACATTTATATTTAGTGCTCATAATACAAGCTTTCTCATTGTACATTATGGGGCAGATTTAGGCACTCATGAATTAGTCAATTATGGGAAAAACCATGTTGAATTCCAGGGGAGTTAAATTGAATTAGTTGTAATTAGTATTAAAGGTGAGAGATGATAAACCTGATTTTGAGTTTCTGACGGCCGCAGCGTGCGGCCATCGGGTACTCAAAATTCAGAGCCAGCAAAAAACGCAACTCTGAATTCAGCGCTGGGAGATGGACAGGCCTTATGCCCCTCATTCGTATGCTAAGCTGAGAAGCGGCAGTTACCGCTGGCTTTTATGAATGAATTATATTGAAATAAAAAAATATATTTAAAAATTTGTAAAAAAAAACACACACATATTTCTTTCATTATATAAATAATTTTAATACAATTTTTAAATTTTTTTTTAACTTAATGAAGCAGGTAATTGTCCATAGGACATTATCTGCTTCTGCGTTTCTAAGCACAGTTTACACCATGTCAGGACATGGTGTAACCTGCGCTAGCAATTAGCAGGGCTAAGCATATGTAAATGAGAAAAGGGAATACCTCTTTTCTCATTTACATGAGTCGCAGTAGCAGGGATGCGGACACACGCTTTGTGTCCACATCCGTACAATTCAAAGTGGATCTGTGCATGCAAACAGCTCCGACTCCACCAGCCTTTCTGGCGTAGTCGCAGCTTTGAATCAGGTCCGATGTTTCCAGCCCATGTCTAATAACAGTGTATCAGTAACGCTGGTCAGTATCTGTGTGCAAAATGCAAAAATATTCTTCCTGCATGCAAACAATAACCTCCCCTGCAATTCAACATGGTTTTGCCCATACTTGAATAAATCACAAAATAATAATATTCCTCAAACAAAAAAAATAATACTTACCAATGTCTTTCAGAGGTGATGCAGTATTTGAATCCACACCAGGAAAGCTACTTTGCTAGAATAATAAATAAAAAGAATAATAAATACTTTCATAACAAAGTAGTAGTTTAAAATTATTATGTTTTTGTGAAATCATTTCTAAGTACATTTCTATAATACTATGCTATAATATTAAACCTTTCATTTTTTAATCCTTAGAGTTTCAAAGCTTTGCATTACCCTGATACCCCTCTCCACATATGCATAGGTCATAGTCTCTTCCTAATACCACCATTCCCCTTCCCTGGCAAACCTTTCTCTCCCTTACTCTTTCCACCCTTATTGAGGAATCCCTCTTCTGACACTCTCTGTGGAACCATCTCTCCTCCCCTATTGTTTCCCTTGCTATAGTTTATATGCTCCTATTGTATAATTTGTATTGTATATTGCCTTGTACCCACATGTGTCATGGATTTGCTAACTGGACACAATAAGAATATTGGACTGAATCCAAGTCTTTAATAGTGAATGCCCTAACGTACGGAACATTGTTCCATATGCTAGGGGATCTTTCTGCTCGGCTGGCCTTTTACCCTCCCCCCGGCTACCCAAATTATGCTAGGTAGGCGGTGGGTTATATTTAACCCCTTCCTGCCCTGCGCTGTATATATAACAATAGCAGCCGTTACCAGCGATTGCCCGGGGTCCATTTTAGGTGGTCCCACCTCAGGCGATTGCTCTGATTGGCTGGTCTGTGAAGATTCAGTCCAATAGGAGTGGTAAAAAAGTAAATAAAAACAAAAACCCAGGATATCCTGCCTAACTTTTCTCCTACTTCCTCACTCTTGTTGGAGCTGAGGAGAGGGAGAGTGTGTTCCATAATGAGAGCGATTTTCAGTGTAAAAAAGAGATTTTTCACTGCTGATTGCTGATTCCTGATTGCTAATCTATATCCTATATCCCTATTTCCCTAGTCCCTAGTTCCCACTTTTTTAAAGCCTGCTCTCCAGAAGCACTGTGGCATGCGGCACAGTGCGCAAGAACAACAAAATCATCCCTAAGACACTGGTTGGGCAGGCACTGAGAAGGGGCGAGAGCAGGGCATTATGCCACGAAAATGTGTCTGTCAAGTATAAGGACAAGAGGGATGTTCTAATATTGACAACAGTGCATAGTGATAGCAGCACCACTGTCCCAATGCGGGGTACAAGTACTGAAACCCCCAAACCCGGTAGACCTGTCTGTTCACGTACTAAAACCGTACAGTGCCATTTGCAAATCAAAAGTATGGTACAAGAAACTTTCTGTACACATAATTCAAATGGCACTGTATAACGCCTATGTACTTAAAAAATCAACAGGCCAGTGGGGGACTTTCCTTGACTTTTTAGGAAGCTGTTATCAAGGCCCTCATCTTTGGGGACCAGCTGGAGGGGGCCCCAGTACATCTGACGCAGGCCCCAGGTCATCACGCATAGTACCAGGGCAACACTTCCCCAGTGAGGTTCCCCAAACATAAAGGAAGGGAAGGACACAAAAGCGATGTAGGGTGTGTTCCAAGAATGGTATTCGGAAAGACGCGATTTGCCATTGTGAGACCTGCCCCTTACAACCTGGCCTGTGCATTAAAGACTGCTTCAAAATATACCATATGGCCCTTGACATTTAATTTGTTACTTTTATAACATTATTGGCTGCATTTCCTACTAAATTTTGGGGTGAATCCACAAAATAATGAAAAAAATCACATTTTTAATTTTCACATCCCAAATGTTTCTCTAAAAAATTTCTACAAAACACCAGTGGGGTCAAAATGATTACTACACCCATAGATTATTTCCTTTGGGGGAGTACTTTACAAAATGGTATCATTTGTTGGGTTTTTTTTTTACCGTACTGTTATAAAAGGGGCTCTGCAAATGTAACATGGTCACAAAAATAATTCCAGCAAAATCTGCACTAAAAAGCCAAAATGTGTTCCTTCCTGTCTGATCCTTACTGTGTACCCCAATAGTGGCATTGTCATATTCAGAATACATTGTGTAAAAAGTTATTGGATTCTTTTCCTACTATTACCTGTTTTAGTAAGAAATTTAATTTTTCATTTTCACATTCCAACTGTTTAAAATTTCAACAAAGCACCAGTGGGGTCCAAATGCTCACTACACCCATAGATTAGTTCCTAGAGGGGTGTAGTTTAAAAAATAGCATCGCTTGTTGGGGGTTTATAGTGTTCTGATGTAACAAGGGGTATCAAATTTAACACAATACTCCAAAAGCACACAATTGCACTACAAAAAGCAAATGGGTGTTCCTTCTCTTGGGAATCCTACCATGTGCCTAAAAAACATTTTACAACCATATATGGGGTATCGCCGTGTAACAAATTGTGTAACAAATTATGGGGTGTTTTATTACTATTACCTAATGTGTAAATGTAAGAATTTTATGTGAATCCACAAATTAATGGGGGAAATTACATTTTTAATTTTTAATGTCCCAATGTTAACAAATTTCACAAAACACCAGTGGGGTCAAAATTCTCACTACACCCATGGGTGTGTTCCTTGAGGGGTGTTCTTTACAAAATGATGTCATTTGTTGGGGTTTTTTACTGTACTGTTACAAAAGGGGCTCTGAAAATGTTACATGGTCACAAAACTTATTCCAGAAAAATCTGCACTAAAAAAGCCAAAAAGTGTTCCTTCCCGTTTGAGCCCTACTGTGAACCCACATATTGTTTTACAACCACATATGGGGTATTTATAAAATCATTTTAAGTTTTGTCATCTGGTTAACATCTGTCCTGTTCCAAAATTAAACAGATTAAAATGGAAAATTTGCTAAAAAAGGGAAATTTCAAAATGTTACCCTCATTTTACCCTCATTCTTGTTAAACACCTGAAGGGTTAATAAACTTCCAAAATGCAGTTTTGTACACTTTGAGGTGTGCAGTTTTTTTTAATGGGGTCATTTATGGGGGTGTGTAACAAGCAGGCAGCTCAAAACCACATCAATGTGAATTGGTCCCTAAATTTCTTAAAATTTCAAAAAATTGCTACTAAGTTTATGAGCTCCCTACCGCCCTAAAAAAGTTAAACGTGGTTTAAAAAATGATGGCAACAATCAGTTTGATAAGTAAAAGCATTAAAAAGTTATTACCACGTAAATTGACACATGTCAGATTTGTAAAATAGGGCTTGGTCATTAGGGACCAAATAGGCCGCATCATGAAGGGGTTAAATCACAGTACAGTATCGTCTGGGTTTGGGGGATTCGCATGGGTTCTCTAAGGCTACTAGCAGTGTTAGTGCAGCTAACACTACACACAGACTTCTGCAGATACCTGTATCCGGCCCCTTACATATGTGGTAGTATCATCATTAATAAATGTGCATTTTTAACATGTGCATTTTACATGTATTAGTATACTTTCTTATTGTATAATTTAATTTAAAAATGTTTTTATATTACCTGATCTTCCAAGTTTATTGACCCAAATGTAGATGAAAAACTACCAAAGTTAATTGTTTTTGGTGTAGAAGTTTTAAAAAAATTAAAATCTAATGATTTTTCATTATTTTCCATGGTTGATGAGCACCTGTGAGCAAAGCAAGAAAATCATAATAATACAGCTTTAGTCAGTAAGAACGCTTTACAGAAATGCATCACATGCAAACATGCAAATTACTACCTTCTTCAATGTATGTTTGTTACCAAACTAACACTCTTAAGTTTGCCACTGGCTGTGCATTTAGGGCCAGATTCAGATTTCCACTCTCATGACTTAAACTCCCTTGGGCAAAACCCCATTGAATTGCGGGGGAGGTGGATCTAATGAATTGCAATCAGTATTACTGGTGAGAGATGATGTTTCCTAGCACGTTTTATTAGCAAGTCTAATAACAGTGTAACAGCAACGCTGGTCAGTATCTGTGGTCAGAATGCAAAAATGAAGTATTCTCCCTGCATACACTGACATTCATTTTACCTCCCCTGCAATTCAACATGGTTTTGCCAATGAGAATTTAAGGGGTATATTTACTAAGCAGGGAATTTGCTGGGGAATTGAAAAGTGGGGAAGTTGCCCATAGCAACCAATCAGATTCGAGCTTACATTCTCCAGTATGTAAAATGAAACTGAGAGCTCGAATCTGATTGGTTGCTATGGGCAACTCCCCCACTTTTCAAATCCCCAGCAAATTCCCTGCTTAGTAAATATACCCCTAAGTCATGAGAGTGTAAATCTGAATCTGGCCCTTAGATTATAAATTGCGATTTTATTGTTATATAACTTGCTGGTCTTGGCATAAATGGTTATAAATTATTAGACATAATGTAATTTTTACACACTATCACATTATCTCATATACTGTAGACCTTGTAATTTGCAATATATCGGTAGATTCACAGTAACATTTTTTTTATTAACTAAATACATACTGATCAACTGTAGAAGGTTTTACATTCTGGTATTTTTTCCCTTTGATGCTTTCAGTTTTTCCAATAAATGCACTTGTTTCTGGTGAAGGAGTGTCAGGTACAGCAAATGAAGATTGAATCTTTGGTAATGAAAAGACTTCAGATGATGAAAAGTCTTCATGGGGTTTATATTCCACTTCTCTGTAACTTCCAAAGGAATTCTGTAAAGGATAAAACATGGCTTTATGTGTTGCTATATGCTTGATGTTCAATTGTAAAGCAATCAATTAATATAATGCTGGCCTTACACCTGTAAGATGCATCGCTCCACTACATTACAGGTGCTAAATGTATATGCGTTGTACATGAAATCGGCAGGGATTTACCTGAATCTTGCCTGCAGCAGGCAAGATTCACTGATGTGATATGTGACTGCGGGAGCGCACATCACATCATTGCACTCCATATCTCACAGGTGTATGGCCAACATTAGAAAAAGTAATAGAATAACTTGAAATGTAAATAATCATAAACATATAGTGTACCTGGGAAGCATAACCTGAATCTTTTGAGATGTCTGGGGCATCAGTCAACTGTTCTTTTAGACTTCCTGGTAATATAGATATATGCAAATTAAGATATACAAATGAGAAAAAAATGTTACCTACACAGAATACGTAATAGAAAATATTGTATATGCCCTCCTCTGAATCAAAAGGTCCCCTCTTTTTAATTTATTTTTTGCTTACATACTATTTGGGGGAACTGTGAACACTGGTTTGGACAAGGCACTGTTAAGGTTGGCAATAGAAAATAAAAAATTATAAAACCACCCTGAGCCTTCAGCTTAGTTCTAAAGCCTGTGAAAGTTAATTGTGGTTTTAATACTTTTATTTTTCTTCAATTTCTGCCGGCTGGTTTAGTGAGAGTGCAGTTGCTGCGACCACAGCACCAGTTCTCATCACATGCACTTCAAATCAATAAAGATGATATAAACAGATGAAAGTCTATCCAGTTGGGGTGCAGTCACTCCTTATCTGCGTCTAAAGAGCGTTTGGTCCTGTCCTCTAGACGATTCCTATATTCCAGCCTAAGGTTGAATCAAGGTTCCATATCAACCAGTTAATTGTCCTTCCAATCTTACGGAGGTCATCATAGTCAGGCTCTATTTTTCTGGGAAGGGAATGGGGTGATGAGCGGGGAGGGAGTGCATTTGGTACTTCAAGGAAGAAGACAGAGTGCCATTGTACGTACTACAAACATCAACACAAACAATGTATCCTCCCATTGCTCTGTCATTTTCACACAGTAAAAAAGAGTGGCCCTTACTAATCCAATATGGTAATATAATATTATTGGCTGCATATCCATGAAATAATAGTAATTTTTTTAAAGATCTTCAATGTTTTTGGTTTGTGCCTGAAGCCCTGTTTGGTTCTTTGATAACCTATTTTACAAAATATATTAATACCATGCACAGGAAACAGTAATTCATTTGTCCTGTGCTTTGTTTTGCTTTTATGTAAAACATATAAACATAAAATTAACTATTAATTGGATATGGAATACAACTAATATTTAGCTAAGCAACATGATATTGACACCTGTCTGTTTGCAATTCTGCTTTCCATGTATTTGCTTTTCAGGAACAGCAAACCTGTAAAATATAAAATGTTATTAAAACTATATGGTTTCCTCTATTTCCACAATAAAGCAAGATATCTTTAGTACCTTAACTGAAGTTGTGAGCGCAAATTGGTTGATGGTGACGTATGGTCTTTATTTTCATTGTAAGATAATGCCTCCTAAGAAAAATTATCAGCATATGTTGTTCACTTCTGCATTTATAAATACTAGCAATATCAAATTTTGATATGTAAGTATAAAAGTAAAGCTGGGCACACACGGTAAGATAAATTGTTCCAATTTTCAAGAGTTGGCAAAACCATGTTGAATTACAGGGGAGGTTAAATGAATGTTAATGTTTGCATGCAGGGAAAATGCTTTATTTTTNCATTTTGCACAGAGATACTGACCAGCGTTACTGTTACTCTGTTATTAGACTTGTGCTAGAAACCAGCATCTGTCACCTGTAGTCCTGATTGCAATTAATTCAATTTGCCTCCCCTGCAATTCAACATGGTTTTGGCCACTCTTGAAAAAATCCTTAAATTGGAACAATTTATCTTACCGTGTGTGCCCAGCTTAAGATATTACTTCATATTAGATAATAATAATGGAGGAATCACAGTAACAGTTAATTTAGTATAGTATACTCCTGTAATACAACCAGACAAAATATTGGTCAAACATGAAGTGTTGGTCATTATTGTTTTCACTGTGGAATTGATAGTTTTAGTACTGTTTATTCCTGTCCATTTGGAGTGCCTAATACCTTATATAGTTGTTATGTTTTAGTAAAACATGTTTCTGTCATACATGCTCAGCAATACTTGCCTTGGTAAACAAATGAGCCAGCAAATACCTGGAAATCCTTTCTTTTTTACTGTGTCAAGCTTGCTAAGGGTCCATTCCCATTATCAGGGGCACTGCTAAGATCCCTGGTTAGACTCCATTCCTGGATGAGCTGCCCTAATATTATTACCAGACTATTGTGCATATTATCTACATAGGTTTGCTGTATGTTTCCTGCATTGACTATTACCTGAAATTTCAGCAACAAAGCTTGCATTCTTTCATGCATTAATAAATAAGATCAATCACTGAATCAGTTTGATTCTGTGGTTTTATATAGTGTGTATAACAGTGGTCGAAGTGGAAATTTAGAAGTGGTGGTATGGCCATTCAGAAGTTGCGGTATGGAAACACTGAATATAATAGAAGTCAATGGAGATTTGTAATATTTCAATTACATCAGTGGGAGAAGTACCCCCATATAACCCCCACTTCAAAACCTGGTATATAACAAGGACAGACAACCCGTGCCACAGAGCTGGGCACTAGATAGTTTAAAAACTGACCCCCACATCCACTAGCCTCAGTGCTTATGTACCAGAGACCTGGGAGTATATTTACTAAGCGGTGAGATTGCAGTGAGACTGAAAATTGGGGATGTTGTCCTTAGCAACCAATCATATTCGAGTTCACATTCTCCAGAGTGTAAAATGAAACTGAGAGCTTTAATCTGATTGGTTGCTATGGGCAACATCACCACTTTCCAATCTCACTGCAATCTCACCGCTTAGTAAATATACCCCCTGGAGAGAAAATTAGGGAGATAAAGAGGATAAGATTAAAAAAACCTACAAACCTACTGAGTGTTGGGTGGGGACATAATGTGCCTAATGTGATGTTCTCACAGAAACAGATATAATGGTGAGTAACGAAAATCCTAGTTTTTTGTTTAGGCCATCTGGGGGACACTGCAAACCTGGGTGACATGCCAAAGAATACTTTAATGGAGGCACTACTCAGCAGACCCTAAGATTTAAATCCTTCTACCAAAAGAAACGTGAAAACTGGAAATCTGTAAAATTTTGTAAAGGTATGGACGGAGGAATAGGTGGTTGCCCGACGAGCAGCAGAAATCTTGTGGCCCCGGTACTCCCAGATTTTTTGGGGCCCCCCTCAATAGTGATAACACTAGTAACAGGGCTCCCTAAAGCTTGGGGCCCATCACAGCTTTCCCCCTTGTTCACCCCTGTCGCCGGCCCTGCCGACGAGTCAAAAGATTGAGTGGAGTGTATCCTATATGGCTCCTGAGTAGTAAGGTGAATCCACCTCGCAAGACATTGTTTACCCAACCACATCCAGATTATGGGAAATAGAAAATCCTGTTGTAAAAATTATGGAGATGAGGAATCCTGGAAGAACTGGGAGAACAATTTACTGGTTTATTTCAAACCTAGATATAACCTTAGGTTGGAAAGAGGTAACAGTACATAGGACTGCTCTGTTCTGATATATTATAAGGTAAGGAGAGCAGCAGGATAACACACTAAGTTTAGAAATCCTTCCTTCCAAAGCAACTGAAGGAAAGAAAAATCGCTTCCCAAGAAAGAAATCGAAGACATTGAAGATCTATTGTCTTTATAGATGCAAATGGTGGCAAATGGAGAACAAAAAGTACTAAATTCAGGTCCCAGGGTGTCAAAGGGATTGAAAGTGACATGACTGACACTTAAACCTTAAGAGTCCCTAGTCTAAGACCAGGCCAACCTGGATAAATTCTAGAAATCAAGAAAAGCGAAATTCAAACATTTGAAAACCCGTTCTCTCACACCAAGAGATATTAGCATGTTCAACTATATGATATATGAGTGGAGACAGGTTTACATGTACTAAGCATGGTTGAAATCACTGGCTCTGAAAAACCCTCAGGGCATCAAGAGCCAAGCTCTTCCTGGCCAATTTGAAGTTACTAGAATCAGACTAAGTCCCTCTAGCTTCACTTTCTTCAACAATCTGGGTAGCATCACTACAAAGGTTATGTTGCTATCAAAAAGAGCAACATAATTTCAAAGAATTAGAGCACTTTGTTTTGTGCTTTCTGTGTATGTTATATTAGCTGTTATTTAGTCACAGCATATAACAGATGAAACAACTTGTTAGTTTGTTGTAGCAATATATCATAATCCAATTTTTACCAGTCCAATTTTTTCCACAAGGAGCTTCAGGAAAAGTCCAATATATTTCAACATACCAAGAAGGAGTCCAGGTAAGAATAGAAAAATGTTGTTCAAAATGTTAGCTGCGAGCTAAAAAACTCTGTTGGCGTAAGGGGTAAAAACATTGCGCCCTAGGGATTGAATCGCTATATTTGCAGATGTGTCAGCTACTTATTCAGAGATGGGACAGAACCTGGACCAAGTGACATTTTGCTTCATCCACAAATTTTCCCCTTTGAAAGGATACCCAGCGGGATTCTTTGTGTGAATCAGCAATTAAATGAGAATTGTTAGAAAGTACACCATTACACTCACATTTGCTCTCTCTTGAGAGTAAAGTCCAAACACTCACAATCCTCCCCTCCATCTCTTAGCAGAATGGATGTATTGCAATTTCTTATGTTCAGAGTAGACATTGTGGACCAGAAACTCGGCTGCCTCCAGCCAATCATGCCGTGCCTCAGTTGCCCACTTGATATCAAATAACGCTCAGTTGCCCACGTCAAGCGTACGAGAAAAGAAAGCAAAGGATGAAGTACCTTGGAAAAATAACTCCAACACCATTGACAGGTGTCAACGAAAGAAAAGGCTGGATTACAATGGTGCAGCACAGGTACACAAACTATAGTTCTCTTTAAGAATTGTAAAGCAGGGATTGCACAGTCTGGTCATAGTTTGGTAAGGGTAGTATTTGATAAATGTCTTATAGAAATTAGAAAACCTCAGAAAGTGTTGCATATCTTGTGGCCATAGCAAAACCACTGTCAGAGATGATCTAAAGAGATAGAAAACTTGCTCCACTTCGAAATTAAAAGCAATTGAGCTTTGAGCCTTTGCAGTACATTGTTCATAGGTGCTTACATAGGCAACAAAGGATCTCCCTGCCTCTCAATGGACCAGATACAGACTTTACATACTATTAACTTACTCACGACTTACTCACAAAAGGGCAAACCATGTTTAATAGCAGAGGGGATAAATTTTATTAGTTGTAAACAGAATTAGAGCTGAGAGATGATGTTTCCAGCCCAAGTCCATGGGCAGTTCGATCACAGCACCGGAATTGCATAATTGTGCATGCTGTTCCCAGCAACAGACGGGACCAGGAAGTGAGACACACAACATGTCTTCTAACAATTACTATGTACAATATCTGTATCACATTGCATATTTGTTTTACCTAATACATACACCCTAATTAGACTTTTGAACCTATATCTTTCTTTGTAGACATAAACATTGCCTGGTTGCTAAAATAACTAGGGATACATTGAAATTAACTGAGGTGGCATCTAAAGGTGCCTGAATGATGAAATCTAAAGTCTCATCACCCAATAAAGGGGTTAAAAAGCATTCTATCAAGGGAGTGCCCCTAGCCCCAGACTAGACTAGAGCTAGAACCAAACCTTCTTTTGTCTGGGACACCCCACTAGTGGAAATACAAAATTTAGCATAAAAAAAACTGTCAAAATATGCAATTTTCTGTCAGTTAAAATAGGACAATATTTAGTAAGGAGTAGTATGAGAAGAACACCAGGGGAATTGCCAGTTTAGGATAGATTTTCCTGTGACAGAGAGAATTCCCCCACCTTTCATTCAGCAGCTTTTTACATAGAGGAAGCTCTTAGGACAATGGCCACCTGTTGTACAGAGTGAGCGCAGCCACATCTGTATTCTCCATTCACTGAAGACCCGCAAAGCGAAGAAGGGGGGGGGGGGGGATGGGGCAACAGTGGCATCTGTTAACACATTTCTTTAAAGTGCTCTAAATTCAGGACCACCTAATATAACCCCAGTCTACAGAGTATCCCCCAAGAAGATTATATTTTATTACTGCCATTTACACAATAATAACTTTAATATAATAAGAAAAAAACATGTTTTATTAATCCTTAAAAATTTATAAAAAGTCTACAAATCTGTGACCTGAAATTTTATATTTACACTGATCTGTTTGCCTCTATCCACATAGTGATCTGGTCTTGATAAAATGCTGCTGCATTTGTTGTCCTTGTCAACATTTTCTTTACCTGTATAAAATATTAAATGAAGGTTCATATTACAAATTGTTAATTACTCTAGAAGCATACTAAAGATAATTAGTATTAAAATAGATTATATTATTATTATTATATTTACAATTTGGTAATTATATTAGACAAAATATACCTATTTCATGAATTTGCAAAGATGGCATACCTTCTCTTTGTGACTGCACTAACTTATGACGCAAGTCTGGAAGGTGTAGAAAATGTGTAGAAAAAGGTTTTTTATTTGATTGACTTAGTCCTGATTCTCCTTCACTAAAAATTCTATTTAAAAAAAAAACCCAAAACAAAATTTTTATGAAGAACATATAAATTGACATTTGATAAAAACATATAATAGACAAAATAACAATATAATAGATGAGTAAATATAAATAATATTTCTCGCAGACTACTTTTTAGTAGGCATAGACAAAGTATTATATTACATTTTAATACATAGATTTTTTAATGACCTAAATTTCACTAGCATATACACACATTATAAAATTAATAAACATCTGCATGAAAAGAGTCCTGCAGCAATATGGACCTGCTACTATAGAAACGGGAAATGAGGTGGACATTTCATAGTTTTTTCAAAATGTGCTTTTATTTAATACTTTGGTATGTCATTCAGAGATGCTATGCAGACATGCATGTGAAATTATCCCAAGCAACTGATACTTTAATGCTTCCACCTGCTACAACATAATATATGTGTATATATATATGTATATATACACACACTATATTTATAACATAATAATTTTTTATTAGAAATACAAGGCCCTCCAAAAATTAACAACTGATAATCTGTCACAGGGACTATATTAACCCCTTCCTGCTCCAGGGCGTACATGTATGCTCTGACAGGAAAGGAGTTTGGGCTCCAGGGCGTGTACGATAGCACTGGCCATATTTAGCAAGGTCCCGGGGGGGAGGATCATGTTGATCCTGCCCCCCCCCCATCGCCACTGATTGGCTAGCCATTTCATTGTAGAGACTGACAGATCTGTCTCCTCACAAATGAATAAATAAGCACCAGATGTGTGTAAAAATGAAAAAATAATACAAAATAATACAAAATAATAAAAAAAATTAAAAAGTTAAAAAGTTAATACTGTTGTGTCCGTGTGGGTTTTCATTTTTAAATGTTAATTCATCAAAAGCAAAAGTACTCATGGCAGTTACTATGTTCAGCTTTTGTGAATGAAACTAATGTGAATATTTCCAGCATTAGTTTCATTCACGATAGCCCGCATTGTAACTTCCATGAGTACTATGCCAACTTTTGATAAATTAAAAAATGTAAAAAAAATTATATGTAAAAAAATTCAAGGTTAATTCCTTCCCGCCTTGACAGGAAAGGTGTTCACGCTACAAAACATCAGTGGGTTCAAACTGTTCACTATATCCGTATATGAGTTCCTTGAGGGGTGTATTTTACAATATTGTATAACTTGTTGGAGGATTTTACTCTACTGATACAACCTGTGGGTCTGCAAATGCAGCATGGCGCACTAAGACTATTACCGCTGAATCTGCACTAAAAAAGCCAAATTCCTCTCCTTCACTTCTGACCCCTACAGTGTACCCAAATATCGTTTTACAACCATATATGGGATATTTCTAAATTCTGCAGAATCAGGGGATTACATTTTAAGTTTTGTCTTATGGGTAATATCTGTCCTGGTTAACATTGGTCAAGAATTAAATGGATTAACATGGAAAAATTGGTAACAAAGGGAAATTTTAAAATCTTACCCTGACTTTGCTTTAATTCCTGCTAAACATCTTAAGGGTTAACAAACTTCCGGAGTGCTGTTTTGAATACTTTGAGGTGAGGCCGTTTTCTAAATGGGACCATTTATGGGAGTGTCTAATACGCAAAACCTAAGACCCACATACAAAGTGACCTGGCAAATACATTTTCCATTTTCTTGAAAATGTGAAAAATTGCTATTAAGTTTATAAGCCACCTACCGTCCAAAAAAAAGGAGGTTTAAAAAATTATACCAACATAAAGTAGACATATGGTAATTACTAGTTATTAACTATTTTGTGTGGTGTGAATAACTGTTTCTCAGGCAGAAAATGTAACATTGTGAAAATGGCAAAATTTGCATTTTTCATGACATTTGCAAATTTTTCATGAATAAACACTGACGGTATCAACCAAAATTTACCAATAACTTAAAGTACAATGTGTCACAAAAAAACAATCACACCATCAGTTGAATAAGTAAAAGCAATAAAAAGTTATAATAAAAAAAATGTAAATACGAGTTAGTTACATGCCAACTGCTACAATAGGACACAACGGAGAATACTGCCTTGCCGAAAAAAGGACCCTCCCTTTTATTACCNTAACCATAACCCTTTATCTCCCACAATCTAACCCCAACATTTCCTTTCTAATTGCCTAATACAACCACACTAGACTAACCCTTACGAAGTCTGCCACAGTAGCCTCACAGCTACCCAGTCTGTGTCCAGTCACAGTGTCCATTTCAGTAAATGGCTGTTTTCAAAATAAAGTAGGTAATACATGTACATTATATTTTCCATTGTATAAATAAAAGTTACTAAAAATGTAGTTAAAATTATATTTTAACTGATAGTATGTAATTGCACACCCTCACACACTTCTATTTTACTCTCTAAAGAGAAATTCTCAATACATTTACATTTAGGTTCTTTCTCAAAAAGAAAACAAACATAACCACACATGTATTGTCACCTAAAATGCATGTTGTACAGTAAGAATGCTATAGACAAATTGCCCTAAAAATGACAAGAAAGAAAGAAGCTTATTGGAATTTATTTGAATAAAAACATGCTTTATAAAAGCTACCAATTGTAATAATGGATTTTACAGTTAACACATTAAACTTTTTAGCATTACCTTGGTTGAAATTCCATAGGTTGAACTGTAGTGTTATTCTCTAGATCTGGAGTTTCTATAGTATGCTGGAAATTGAAAAATCAAGTATATAAAATTTATGAATATGATCTTTTTGGATAGGTCAAAAGGATTTTTAGCACAGTATATAACCCGAGAAGTGGTCTAATAGAATAAAAAACAAAGCCACTTTCTATAGGCAGTCCTATATGAGAGATGATATGAGAAACAATCAATGTTTCCTGCATTACTATACTAAAAGACCTTAAACTCAGGGTGACTAATTAGCACCTACATCAGTATTTGAAAGTTTAGCTCGAAGTGATGATAGATTCAAGGCTACATCACATTTAGCAACACACGCTAGAATAGAGGTTCAGAAATGTATATAGAATAAAAATGGCTATTATTAGGGATGTGTTCTGGACACTTTTTAGGTTTTGGATCTTCTTTTGTGATTTGGATGTGGATTAGTTTCACTAAAACCCCCCTTGTGTGTTTTGGATGCTATCTGGTCCCTAGAGGCAACACTGGACATTTGTGCTATGGACTTGTTTATGCTGCTCAAGTTCATTTCCTACCCATTTACATGTTCTTCTGGCTTTGTGTATCTTAATAAATCTGTGTTCTTAGTTTCCCACTTGTGTCAGTGTCCAGATTTGTAACACTATTATGCAATCACCATTGAAGTATAATAAAGTACCGCAAAAAACAGTTAGCTTTGCTCCACAGAGCACAAAATACAGAGGTGCAAGTTCAAATTTGTTCTTGGGATCTCTCACCCACCCTTATGTGGTATACAGGACATGCACAGTTTAACAATCCAATCATGTGTCAGGGACTTCTATTACCAAAATAGTCATAGACCATTCTGTCAAAAGTGATAGCATAAAAAACAGTGATAGTAGACATTCTCATAACGGTAGGCAGCTCCTTCAGTCCAAACCACATGTCTGGACTGATTTGCAGGGGGTTTTTAAGAAAATTGAGGTATCCTCGTATCCCCACATGAAGAAACTGAAGGAGATTGAAAGAATGGTCCATGATTATTTTGCATGGCATCCACCGGCATTTCAGGCTGTCCATTTGCAGTGTCAGACAGGATAACAGTTTAATAGACTACCCAAAAACATTTGGTAGCAATGCCCCAAAAAGCACAAAATACAAAGAGGTGCATGATGATATTGTCCTTAGGCCCTCCCACCCATATGTTTTATACAGGACATGCACAGTTTAACAAACCAATCATTTCAGCAACAATGACTTTAGTGTCAGGGACTGTCACATGCGGCTGAAACAATTGTCAATAAACAGTGTACAGTGGACATAATCGTAGGCAGCACCCACAGTCTGGATCAGATGTTAAAAATAATTCCAGACTCATTTGAAGTGGGTCTAGAAAAATATAGTATACTCTACAAATATCCAGTACAGAACCCACCCTGTGGGTGCACACGTATTTGTATTAACATTTTGTATACCAATTTAATACTACTACTACTGCTCTATAAAAAAAAATCACTAAAAAGTCTGCTGATTCTGGCTCAGGGTAATGCAACTATATTGTTATTGTCGAATTTGCTTATATATCACAGATTAAATCAACGTATAATGGTTGTTATACACAGTTTATGTGCTATTACCAGTTATTAAATGATTAGTGATAAGTGATTTTTTTTAGAGCAGTAGTATTAAATGTTAAGTTTTATTTTATCTTGTGCAAATTTGTGTATATAATTTAAATTGTACAATAACATTTCTCTGGACATATAAAATCTATTGGACTAAATATCTAACTTGGTATACAAAATGGAATTCAAATACGTGTGCACCCACAGGGTGGGTTCTGTACAGGATATTTGTTGAGTATCTTGTATTTTCTAGATGTATAGGTATTCTGGGTAACACTGTATATTTGAAATGGGTCTCTAAAGAAAATCTATTTTTTTCTGCACAACACCGCAGGGAGAAACTTAATGGTGGGATGTGTGTCTGCCACTGTCCGCTCCAGCTGCAAATTTTTGAACCAGCCCTGGCAACTCTGCAGATTTGTGTCTATTGGTAACAAACACACGTTAGACTTAAATTTAGGATCCAGTACAGTTACCATTGCAAAAATATAATGATCTGATTTAATGTGACCAACGACACCTGGATCCTGGGAAAATGAATTAAGAGCAGTACTACATATGTCTGAATTGGTCTGCTTCAACTCTTTCTTCAGTTTCTCTAACTGCTTTTACAAAAAGCCAACCAGGGGAATGACCTGACTCACACTATCAGTATAGGAACTAACTTGACGTGTGGCAACATCAAATGGTTTCAGGACATTATTCTCCACAGCGCTTGACTTGGGTGCATGCCCTTCTTCTCCCCATTTCATAGGGCAAGGTGTAGCTGTGAATAGCCTTTTGCTGTTCCTCCATTGCTGAAGCAAATAGAAGGTTGACTTCCACCTAATTACCACCTCTTGCTCCAGCTAATTTCTTGCAAGTGCTGCAATCTTCTGCACACACTGCACAAACAAACATAAGAGTATTGAATCGACTCGCCTTGGTACTCTTATATGCTAGATTCGTGTGGGTTCAGTTTCAATCTTTTACTATCATATGCATCAAGATGATACTAAGATGATTATTAGTTTTCCTAGAAAAGTGGTATACATAAAAATGAGAAGAGGATTTAGTTGTGCTTATGCTACTTGCACTAGCAGGGGATGTGCAAAAGAGAAATAAAAACTAAAACTTTCTAAGTAGGCAGAACCATGTAAGCCCTGAAGATCTTAAAATATATCATGCCATCAATAGAAGCATAGAGTTAGCATTGAATAACGTTAATTTAGTCTAAGACAGTCTTGAACAAGCATCTTAGACCAATGTGCATGATCCAAGCATCATGTGTACAGCAAGTATTTATGGTGGGATGGGTGAAGTTTTTTAAATCATACACAAATAGCTTGGCTATGCCCTTACAAATAATCCTCATTTATGCGCTCACCATATATTCCATGGAACCAATGTGTAAATGTTAAGGTAGGCTCTCGCTGTAGGAAATCGCTTGAGTACGAAGGGAATGATCACCCCAGGCACACACAGTAATTAGGATTGCTCTGTGATCTGATAGTGGAACTCCAATGCCACTGTGATTCACGCTCCTACTACAGCGGCTTCTTAAATACAGATCTGGTCTTATTATATTATTTATCATCTTTGAAAAGGCAAAAAAATGTGGTCTGCAAAGTTATGCAATAATCGGTATGTGCTTATTTTGAATGTTTAGTATTTGTCTTACTTTTGTGTTCTGCATAGGGACGCAGATGGTTTATGGTTATTTATAGAAATATAAGTAAAATATAATTACCTCATTAATATGTTTTTTCTTCTGTCCAAGCTGTTTAACTAAGGTTAACATTTCAGAAGTTGCTTGTGAAATTTCAGAGATATGTTCAAGGGTTTCATTAGTGTTTTTCCGTAGTGTTGCACTTCCAATATTTGTTAAAGAATAACAGATCACATGTTGTACAAATATCTTTCTATTGATTTGTGTTTTATGTACAAAAAATGAAAAAACCCAATAAAACAGTTTGAAAAAAAAAAGAATAACAAAAAAAATATTTTATAATTTTTTGTTCAAATATAAACATTGCACTTATAAGTGGCTAAAGCTGGCCATACACTAGAAGATAAATTATTTCAATAGAAAGATTTTTCAAGAGTGGGCAAAACCATGTTTAATTGCAGGGGAGGCAAATTGAATTAATTGCAATCAGTATTACAGGTGAGAGATGATGTTTCCAGCACAAGTGTAATAACAGTGTAACAGTAATGCTGGTCAATATCTGTGTGCAAAATGCAAAAATAAAGTATTCTCCCTGCATGCAAACACTGACATTCATTTTACCACCCCCCCCTGCAATTCAACATGGTTTTACCCACTCTTGAAAAATCTTTAGATTGTAACAATTTATCTTATTGTGTATGGCCAGCTTAATTTTCATTTACACAAAACCCAATTTTTGTTGTCATGAAATGGAGAATCATGATCTACAAGAATTGATTATAGTGCACTAGTGGGCTGAACCAGAGTTTGGGAGTAAGGGCAAAACTGTATAGACATGAAGATATACCTCTGCACAGGCACAATATCAATAAATACACAGAAATTTCAAAAACATAATGAAATCAATATATTTGATAATTTATATAACCTGGAGTGTAACAATATTAATATAATTTACATATATAACAAATATATAACAAATATTGTTTTTATATCCTTCGGGGAAGACCTGCACATCTAGATATAATGAATGTTTATATGTAAAGGCATATATGTAAGAATAAGATTAACTAAGAATGAACTAAAACAGAAAAAGTGAACAGCCAGGGGAGAAGCCTAGATTCAGGTACCATAAAATTTGGGATTTATCAAGTGCACAGTTTTCTGGACCATGGATTTTATAAATGCTATACAAAACCCTGCTTAACATGTTTACATGCTGTAAATAGAACATAAAAAACAATGTTTTTTGGTTGTTTCTGTTGGGAAACACATTCCCAACAGTGTTGCAGATTTATTAAGAGCCAGTAAGGGTCCCTGGGGTATGTATGGAAAGTGTAGGGTGGGCTCCATACATTAGGCCCAGTCCGGGTCTTTTGGGCTATCTGGCTGCTGCCAGACTGATTAGGATGACACCTGGTAGCTGATGGTAAAAGGCTGCAGGTACAGTCCTACTTTAGATCTGACTGCTCAGGGAAAGAGGTTTTAGACAGTGTGTCTGAGAGATCCTGTCCCACTTTGTATCTGACTGTCCAGGGAAGGAGGTTACAGACTGTGTGTCTGGGAGACCCTGGAACCCTCCAGACTGCTGGGGTACAAATTGCTATTGTTTATTAGTTTTAATTAGAAGATTCCTGTATGTTTAGTTAGTGCTGGACAGGCAAGATGTTTATTTTGTGTTTTTGTTTTGTTTGATTCCTGTTCAATAAACCTGACTGAGGTCAGTTGCACCTGAACTATGGAGTTGGTGTGAAATATCTGCTTCAAAATCCCCTCCCGCTCAAAATGTGTATAATAAAATATGACTTTTTGCACTCCGGGTTATAGAGTTTAACCCCTTCCGACCCTGCGACGTACATGTACGGCGCAGACGGAAGGTCCGTAAAGACGAGCGCCGTACATGTACGGCGCTCGTTTAAATGTCTCCCCGCGGCATCGCAGGGAGACAGGATCTCAATGGCAGCTGTCAGCTGCCATTGTAAGGATGCCGGGGAGGACCAAACTTAGTAGTCCTGTCCCCGGCAAAAGCCGCGATTGGCTAGTCA
>JABWIB010000691.1:73274-97114 GCA_016617825.1 Platyplectrum ornatum | reverse complement strand
GAGGGGGACACCAGCAGGGCTTGGGGGATGAGGGGGACACCAGCAGGGCTTGGGGGGGGGAAGAGGGGGTTCAGCACAGCATAACACATTCATTGCTACTGTCCATTACAGCACAGGCAAGTCCATTGCCCTATAGTGTCCAGGTCCAGCAACTTGTAACTCATAGGGAATAACACACACCAGATGACATGAGACACTCACACTCACCACCAGTAATAACACACTCCCCAGATGACACATACACACACACACCAGCAATAACACACACACACATCAGCAATAACACACACACACACTCACCAACAATAACACACACACACTCACCAACAATAACACACACTTACCAGATAAGTCTGACCAGCAGTTCAAAGGCTCCAGGAAACACTATATCATGACTTGCGATGACTTCAGCAGCCCCGGCATTTTGCTGCTTGTCCCGTGCAGATGATGCCGACTGGCTGCAGGGTTTCTATCTGTCACCCCAACATCCCCCTATAACTCTGTATACAGTGCTCGATGCTTTTAGACACAGCCCAAAGCACTACATGATGAGCACTACTGGTGTCACATGTCCTATCCTGCACAATAACATGACACTATATACATTAAACTACGGGAGCAGCACTGCACCTAAAACTTGCGCATGCGGCCATGCGCAATAGCGGTAACCATATCTCTAATTGCACTCCGGGAGAACAGGGTGCCTTCCCGGGAGTCCGGGAGATCTCCCAGATTTCCGGGAGTCTCCCGGACATTCCAGGAGAGTCTGCAACCCTGACATACATAGAAACCAAATACTGCCGTACATAATGAGCAAATAATACCTAAAGAGACCAATTACAAGAGCATTCTCGTTCTATCAAAATTAACCATTAAAACCTATTGATAATGATTTACTTTATTATTGGATATTATGGCTATCCCCAACTATCAGCCACTACAGTCAATCTTAACCCTTAGCCCTCCTTTTTGTTTACTGAGATGCGTCAGTATACTTGGGGACATAATGTTAAATGCACGCTGAGGTTGGTTTTAAACAGGAGACCCACAGTGTATGGAAAGGAAATTAACTTGGGATCAAATGATAAGATTTGAATTGTCAGCGTCTTTACAGTGTGTTTCTTTTCTTTCCTAATTGTTCCAAAGCGCTGCTAGTACGTCAACTCTTATGTCAAGGCTGAAGGGAATGTAACAGCAAACATAGATGCCAAGATTTCAAGTGCAGGAGCTGGGTTCCCTCTGAAGAGACTTGAGAGATACGCTTAATACTTGGGTTGATAAACATAGTTAGGTGTTAATCGACTGTGCATGTGAAAAGGACAAGTTCTAATAGAACTTTGTGCTAAGTAGCATTTCTGTAAATCACAGCTGGACAAGAGTACTTAATAACACTCTTTTCTTTACTCCTACTTCTTACATTGCCAATTTTATGAGATTTTAGCAGGAATGGATACCACAATTTGTATGATACAGAAAGGAGGTATTTTTGACAATTAGTAATAATTGGGAAATTAAAACACTGATGTACAAAACAACTTCAGCCATATTTTCAAAATGAAAGCTATGTCTGCGTAATAGTGACATAGTGCCCTATCTTATGACCTACATAATCTTACATTGTTATAAGTCTTATGAAGTTTTTTTTTATAGACTATGAACATGTATTGTGAGAATGAATTTTAAAAGTTTACTTGACTGTTTTCAATCTAAACAGAGTGAGAAGGCAGGAGAGAAGTGTACAGTTGTAGGTTCTCTGTATGATGTTTGAAATAGGTACTAGATAAGATTATGGCCTAAATTTATTAAGCAGGGAGATTGAAAAGTGGGGATGTTGCCCATAGCAACTAGATTCAAGCTTAAGTTCTCCAGTATGAAAAATGAAACTGAGAGCTTGAATCNGATTGGTTGCAACATCTCCACTTTTTAATCTCCCAGCTTAGAAAATGTAGGCCCATGTGTTTCTGTTGGTATAACATACCCTAGATATAGGTACAAATAGGCCCTAATCCATGTGTGGCACTATCCCTAATTAGCTTTGCCCACTGACTGGCCAAGCCCTGTGCATGGACCGCCAAGGCCCCACCCCCTTTTCCGTGTTAATGGCAAAAAATGAAAAACAAATCTATGTTTTGTCCCCTAATCGGGACAAACTGCTGAGTGGACAGGACAATGGGACAGTCATCTGAAATAGCGACTGTACCACTGAAATTGACACAGTTTGAGGGGTATGGTAAAGCTACGAACAGGTTAGTCTTGGGTTTAAAATGAGAAGCAAGCAATGAGTCAAATAAAATATAAACATTCAATATACTTATTAAACCCAATGGGGTATATTTACTAAGCGGTGAGATTGCATTGAGATTGAAAAGTGGGGATGTTGCCCATGGCAACCAATCAGATTCGAGCTCACATTCTCCAGAGTGTAAAATGAAACTGAGAGCTTGAATCTGATTGGTTGCTATGGGCAACTTCCCCACTTTCCAATCTCACTGCAATCTCACTGCTTAGTAAATATACCCCAATGTGTTTTTAGATAAGATTTTAAGTAACACTACTACATGCTCAGGAATATTACCAGTGATCATTACTGTTATTATTGGTTATATTTGATGTTTGTGCCTTACTTGTGTCTACCTTGGGGGGTACAAAGTTTAACCACAGAGAGAGATAGAGAGAGAGAGTGAGAAAGAGAGATCTTTAAAAAAAAAAAAAGACAGAAAATAGGGCGCAGATGAGAAAAAATAGTCAAGAATTAATTGAATCATAAATAAACACAGTTATCAAATACACAAAAACATATTATAATTATAAAAAACTATTATAAATAAGGAAATAATCCACAGTAGATTTGAAATAGTTAAATATAAACTTATATTTTCCTCAGACCCCTTATAAGATTGTGCACATTTCCACATAATTATATTATCTTTCCAAAAAAGTAATACTTCACAATAATGTAGTGTGCGTTATATATTCTATTGGTCTATGACCATTCCAGTGGATAATGGTTGTGATTGCTTACCCTCTTTCTGAAGGCTGATTCAGTGTTTGGGTGTAAGGGTAAAACAGGTACAAGTGTAGACCGGAGCAAAATCAAATATTGAACTGCAGGGAGGGACTATTATTATCTGGAGGTCCAGGGATTTGAGCTACCCAGCTCACTATAGGACCAATAGGAGCCGGGAGGAGAAAGGCAGAGAACGGCTGCGAGCGGTTGCCCACGAGGGGAGAGCACAGCTTGACAGGCAAACAGTGAAGCTGAAACATAGTAAGTGTAATGCTGGCCACACACTATACGATAAAGCGTTCAAAATCACGAAAATTCGAGAAATGAATGATATATTGTTTGAGTGTGTGGGCATGATTTTTTTTGGCTGTGCGCCAAGATCTACTGAAATCACAAAAAATTGGATCAGTGATCTTTCAACGTGCATAATTTACATCGTTTGTATTGCAATGGAATCGGACAGTGTGCTTTAGGATTGTAAATTTGAATGATTTATCATATAGTGTGTGCCCGTTTCTTTACAGCGTTTTTTTTAAAAATCGTTCTACAGATCGTTCAGTAACAGATCAATCGAATAATTTTTACGAACGATTTATCGTATAGTGTGTGGCCAGCATTAGTCTAAGGAGAGGGGCCCATTGACTAAACAACCTGCACTATCACTGTTTCCCCTTCTCTCCCCGCACCACTGCACCTGAATTACCAGCATACAGGGACACATCGCGGAAGGAACAATCGTGTGGACGAACGCAGACAGCCAAAGGGAAGGACACCGGTACATACTGAAAACCAAGTGGTTACATAGTAAGTGCGTGTAACCGTTCTGGGGACTCTGATGGTTAAACAGACTTCACTATATTCTTTTTCAACTTTCGAGTACATCAAAGAATATCGTTAACCCTTGAAAGCCTAAATGGGAAAGTAGGACCGGCAGAGAAACGACTACAGATTTATATTCCTGGGACCTTTTCCTGAACTCTGTTGGATATTTGTGTACATTAGGACTTATATTCAAAGGTATCAATTTATTTGGAAAATTCCATATCTGTTTACTTGACAATACTCGTTTATTTTTTTTTTGGTCCAAAAAAAACACCATAGGTCTTCTTTTCATTAACATTGACAGAGATTTACATAATCATATACACTACCCCAGAAGTTGATCTCTCATGTACATATACCTTGTAGCTGAAATCATATTTAAATGTGGAGAAAAGCGTATTTATTTATTTATTTATTTCCACCCCCTTCACTATATATTTAATAATATTGCTAACGGCAACACTAGGACAGCCTTATTCCTGTGTTTTAAGTATAGTAGCTGCACTCATGTGGAAAGACATTTTCAAAACAATGTACAGTGCACTCATATGTTCATTCTGTGCTTGAAGATAGTACAGATTGTGCTATACAAGGCCGGACTGACACTACTTCAGTATGGTACAAAATTCTGCATAGCTGTGTTTTGCTTTGCAGACAGTTGGCCCCAATATTACCTTAAGCTGTTTGAAGAAGGACCATAAATGAGCCGTAAAAAATGACTGAGGCTGTGTCAACTTGTTGATTTCACGGGTACATTGTCATTGATCATCTCCTAGGCTCCATCTGCTTAATAAANTACAAACTGAAGGGTTTGATTGTAATTTATGTCATAGCAGATTTTTGGATGTGTGGAATGTTGGATTGTTTTGGAGTCCATGTTCTTACTACAGTGNTGTACATTTGTACTTGCAAATATGTTCCTGAATATACTTTGTTAATCAGTTCTGAACATTCAAGCTGGCACAAAGCTGGGGCCACTTCTAAATAGCACCAGCTGGTCACCCATCCACCATCTCCTACTTATAATAGGTCTGTTTCATTTTATTGGTAAAATATTATGATAACATCCAGATACCCTTCACCCCTATTAATGTATATTCAGGAACACACTGTCACTGTACAGTACACAACTGGCATTATTTATTAAAGATTACAGTGTTCTTTCTGCACAATTCAAACCATGACAAAGGGGTATATTTACTAAGTGGTGAGATTGCAGTGAGATTGGAAAGTGGGGATGTTGCCCTTAGCAACCAATCAGATTCAAGCTCTCAGTTTCATTTTACACACTGGAGAATGTGAACTAAAATCTGATTGGTTGCTATGGGCAACATCCCCACTTTCCAATCTCACTGCAATCTCACCGCTTAGTAAATATACCCCCAAGTCTTTAACAAACTTTCCAAAATAGCTTTGTTTTGTATAGTGTCNCCAATTTTTTTTTTTTAATACTTTGATGGACAATCAAGTCAAATGCTAAGACATTTTGCTGCGACACCTTCTATAGTACATGATACTAATCATTTTAGATNATTTCCTTTCCATGAAATCAGTGGTAGACACATCTAGCTACCTCCCATAAAACAAGATTTTAGTTTTTATATTTTTTCTCATCCTCTGCACAATGCCATTTACAAATTAGATAAATATATAGGTGTACTGTCGCTAGCATCCATTTTTTTATTTTACCTTGGAGTACAGATAAGGTTCTAGTCAATAGGAATAGCAAAAGGACCTGATTCAGGGATTCTGACGGTCGCAGCGTGTGCAAAAGCGCATCCCTGTGCGAAGGTAAAAAGCGCAGAGGCTCCGGATGCTGTATCGCTGTGATGAAACACTGCCGGCTTTCATGAATGAAAAAAAAAAAGTTTACGAAAATAAATAAAATTATTAAAAACAAAAAACACACAGACACATTTGATTTATTTACATAATATGAATATTTATATTTCTTTTTATATTTTACACTTAATGAGGCAGGTAATTGTCCATAGGACAATGGACATATGCCGGAGTTGCAAGGGCCCGACTCTGTGCTCTTCAAAGCCGATCTGTGCATGTGCAGATTGGCAAATCATTGCATCTCCGCCAGCCAGCCTGAATCAGCACCAATGGTCCACCATAGAAATCTCTCCTAGCATTGGCATTGCAATTATGAAAGACTTCCATAAACAGTGAGAAGTTTTCAGGACTATTATTACTGGAAATGTACCTTTTGTTTTTTTAGCATTGACTAAATGCATAATAACATCCCGTTCATGTCAAATGTTAATCATACTATCTATTCTTATATTTAATNTTCAATAGCATCATATACTGAATAGGAACATTTAAATAGTAAAAACATATTTGATCAAATTACAAATAAGGATACCTAATAAACTAGAACAAATAATTAATAGGACCATCCACATGTGACTAAAATCCTGTAGTGCATTTAATTGATACACTTCTGAAGTAGTGATTCATGAAAACTGTGTAACAGCACCTTCTGATAACAGTAATCTGTAATTGTTCCTGGAAATAGTCATTCAAGTGAGATTTGTAATTTCTGGACATTACTGCTCATGTTGGTCCTTCGTGGAAATAACTACGCATTTTCTTGGCATGCTTATTAAGCTGAACTGGTTATCATATTCTCCATTAGTTCTTCATCTAACCTGCTTCTGTAATTACAGAAAAGTACAACATCGGAAATGGGATGTCTGTAAGCAACAATAATCACTCAGTATATACAATAAATTCCCCATGGCTGATGTCGTTGGAATTTGTACACACCTCCTTCATTCACACACACACAGTAAACCTGATTNTGACACAAGCTTGTAAAGTTTAAATAAGATTAAAAGAATTAAATGGGAATAAAATTGGGTATTTTAAATGGCCTTATATTTTGTAGTTATTAGACTTAAATGGATGGGGCTACAGAACAGCTCTGCAAGGTAAGCAGTAAAATGGGAAGAGATAACAAAGCCCTCAACGGTCTAATAGAAACAACATCTGCCTCGGCACTAATGCCCTGTGATGACAGGAATAAGCGCCAGAACCCACCCATCTTACATGGCTCTAGTGCATGCGGATACACTGCTTACTCAAGCGAACCACACCAGACACAACCTTTGGTGTGGTCTACACACTGCTAACTTGCTAAAGCTTTCCGCTACACAAACAACGTATACAATAGCATAAGCAAACACCAGCAACACCAATACAAACTGACAGCACCAAAACGAAAGCACATCAGCGCCACAAATAACCATCAAATCTGCAGATGCTGACGTAAAGAAAAGAGAGTAAACAGGTCTCTCCCTCACTCTCCAGGTAAGTTGCTCCATTCACAAATACCCAGCCTCTTAATAATGTTTGTAAGATCAATTGCAAAAACAACTTGCTGATATTTCATTTCAAAAGCCAAATGACTTATTGAGTTNTATTGGTACACAGTGCCATAACACATTTAAAAATTAAAAATAGTAAATGATCTCCTTTCTTATACCAGTATAATTCACATTCACATGGGCTGCTCTATATTAAGTGGTGGCAAATATGAAGTTGTAAGCTTACGACTGTACAAGACTTTCGTCACAGAAGGCTAAAAGCAGTCAGTGCAAGTTTATTGTATGTCTTGTCTAGTGGAACACTCAGATTAACTTGAGCTATTCAAAATGAGTTAATGAGAAAAGAGTAAAGCTGGGCATACATTATAAGAGAAATTGTTCCAATCAAAAGATTTTTTAAGAGTGGGCAAAACCATTTTGAATTGCAGGGGAAGTAAATGTAATTAGTTGCAATCAGTGTTACAAGTGAGAGATAATGTTTCCTAGCACAAGTCTAATAACANTGTAACAGTAACACTGGTCAGAATCTGTGTGCAAAATGCAATTCAACATGGTTTTACCCACTTTTGAAAAATCTTACGATTGGAACAATTTATCTTATAGTGTATGCCCAGCTTAAGCTCTGGTCTAGTTGGAGCTTTTCCTTTCTGGATATCATTTCCTTCTCCAGTGACATGTTTTGTTCTTTTAAATGTGATCTTACTAATTCTAGAATTTCTTAATCGCATTATCACAATCCAACTACAACCTTTTTTCTTCCTCTGCTTTATATATAAGTAACATATGNACAATTAATTTTCTGACCTATCTACACTCAATATACTGGAGTGGTCCCTTGNAATGATTCCACTGATAACTCACTAAAAGCAGAATACTCTCCTAATAGCGCTCTGCTTACAATAGTTCTCACTTACTACTAGTAAGGGATCTTCCTGTTATAGCCCCAAGCGATAAACAAAGGAGCCAATGAATTATACAAAAGCAGCTTTACATGTAAATGTTCTTTCCTAGAATGAATGAAAACCTCATGTAGCAAAATGCATGATTCAAAATTCTAGTACTGTGGGAAAACACAATTCACCAACCTTATGAGCATAATAGTTCCATATCAGTGTGATAACAATAATAATATCCAAAGCTTGTTTAAAATACAAAGAAGAANCAAGTTATTGAGCAATATAAAGCAATAAAAGCCTCTGACTATAATAATACCACTTATCATAAATTGTCCGCTGGGAGAGATGTGTTCAAAGCTTGCTTCCCCGTTTGCCAGATCCAATGACATGCTTCTGAACCAGGTAGTGAGTGACCGCTATCAGAAGTANAAAAGTGTGAATAATGTTTACTTGTGATTCTATATTTAACAGGTAAGAGATACTAGGACACTTGATCCTAATGCAATTAATATATGTATAATAACAAAATACAAATGACATACATAAGAAAAGATTACATGTCATGTATATGATATCATTCAGAACACAAATGGTTTATGTTTAAACACTAGGCAATAGTAAAATAGATTATAATACTGTCTTTAAGAAGGTAGTATCATTTTAGCGCACAACACACTTTATTCGGAAGTCTTAATGCTTCATCACAAGTTGGCTGACCTGGAGTAACAACATCATAATTAGTATTGGGTAGATGTGGAGTTAGCATTGGACACAGAATATCCGTTCTGCTGTGGACTCCAAGAAAGATACGCTCTTATGGTCATTATTATATTATTCAATAGAATCCATTAGGGTTTGGGGTATAGTGGTGACTTATTGGGTGTTATTAGTCTCCCGACTTATTCCTGGATGGAACATTTCCCCTTGGAGAGTTATGGTATATATTCCCTATGTGATCTTATGTGTGAAGACTTACTTCTGCTTATACCTAGCACACATGACAGGTTTACTTAATCTCACTGACCAGTATAGATTTCTGGTCCCATTCAAGCTCCATGTAAACTGCTTTTCTCCAAAGCCACAAGGGGTGTGCGTAGTGGTATAATAACTTTAAGGTACCACATGTCACTCCATGTGAAAGAACCTGCCAAAATTAAGTTGCAATTAGTTTGGGAATCAGATCTTAAAAACACATTTTTTCAAGCACAGTGGGAATAAATATATACTACCTTCTTTAAGATGTTGCTTTCATACAGCGATGGTCTCCCAGAAAAAGAAGAAGAAAGCAAAAGGNAATCCCCTTGTGAAGACTGTATTACTTTCTATGTTCACCCACGATATACACAGGGTACTCACATTTCCTAAGCTTGGGTCCGACAATGTATTGGTTGTTGCTCTTTTGAGGTATTCTAGATTTCCCTCTCCTTCTGAACAGCACATTTGGGATACTACCTTTAAACTGCGATCATTTGTATCAAATCTGCAGCAAGGTTTTCTGTCCAGTCCACTGTTCTAAGAGAACGGTCAATCTCAAAAACAAGGAATTAAGCTGGCCATACACTATGCAACAGCTTGCTCCAATCGACCAGCTTTAGTCAAGAGTGGGCAAAACCATGTTGAATTAAAGGGGGGGGGGGGGTAAAATGAATGTCAGTGTTTGCATGCAGGGAGAATACTTTATTTTTGCATATTGCACACAGATATTGACCAGTGTTACTGTTACACTGTTATTACCCTTGTACTGAGAAACATCATCCAACTCTAATACTGTTTGCAACTAATGAAATTTACCTCCCCTGCAATTCAACATGGTTTTGACCACTCTTGACTAAAGCTGGTCAATGTACTGCATAGTGTATGGCCAGCTTTACATATAGTAAAGTACAGTCAGCCAAATAGGTTGCAGCACTTTCAAATTCCTTACTTTGGAGAGCGACCGGCCACCTAGAAGAGAGGGCAGGGCATAAAAATGTGCTGCAGATTTGAGACGGCAATAATTCACTGTCTCTGTTTAGAAGGTCTCTGATGATCCTCTAATAATAACATTTCTGCAAGGAACTGCTGTTGTTCNTTGTCTCACTTGATACTTACATCTTACACCTATTTGCTGTGAACAAAGAATCTGTTGGGAGAAGAAAAGAAGAAACACGCTCCTGCTAAAGTACTGAAAGTTCTAGCTGCTGTATAGTTTATTGTAGTGTCACATTGTTGAAGTAGTAATGGTACATGAGTGAGGTTGTTTTTAGTTATTTGGGACTATAAATCCCAAATAAGACAAATAATGAGGGAAGAGTGTCATATTCATAATCTTCCCTATATTTGCTTGTGGATTGCAATACAGAAATAGCATTGTCTATTGCAGAGAGGAGCAGAGCTGAATCACTTAACATTTTATGCACTTTTTTATGTTTAGCTAAGTGATTACATTTTGAGTAACACATCTACATTGGGACTCTGCAGGATGCAACAAAAGTTACTTTGTTCATCCATAATCTCCCCACTGTGCACAGTGGCAAGCAATTACAGAAGAACCATAAAATGTAATATATGCATTATGGTGTATGATCCTGCTACATCTTTGTTAACGTCACATAACACATTAGAGAAATGAACAGCCTAAAGCAATGTCACCATTTCAGGAATGTGATAGATCTTAGACTCAGTTGGATGGCTTTGCAGTCTAAACGTATTCATAATAAGTTAATAACAAGAGACATCTTATTTATGCTAAATATAAAATAATTGTGACAAAAAAAATCTTCAAGACATAAGAAGCGACTGAAAAAGGGAGCGGCGTCTCAAGAACCAGCTTTTACGCGTTTCGGGACTCCCTGTCCCTTTCTCAAAAAGCACGCTTACCCCAATAACTGCATGACTGTCACCTCGATTTGGTTGGTAGGCATCATATGCTGATCTTCATGGTTAAAGTCACTGTCTTGTCGGAGTCTCATCTCTGCAGGAGATGCCCATTAACTGAGTGGCTACACCTCACTTTAGGCCACACACACTCTGTTCACACTGGCATCCATGAACATCACGTACATCTACACCTTCAGCTTCACAGAGATTTCATTTACTGCTTAACACAGCTTTAAGGGCGTTCAGGCAGCCTCTCAGAGTGTTGTCTTCACATGANAAGCCAGGCTCCAACTCCTCAGCCTAAGGCGCTGAGAGAATATACAGATTATCAAATCGTTTTGACAAAGTATTTAAAAATGTCTATATGTGNGTGTCCTAAAATGTGTATATGTCAGGATTTCTAACACTACAAAGAAGGAGCTAATAGGTGATTTGTAACCTGACATATTGACCTGAAGAACTGGCTGCCTAATTATGGTATACATAGACGCTGTCCTGATGACCTTTTGGCTGTGTCCAGAAACCTAAATAGCTATATGTCTTTTCTTGTTTTATTAATAACTTTAAGACAAATGTGCCTAAATTCACTTAGCGGGGTTTGCAGGGGATTTGAAAAGTGAGGATGTTGCCCATAGCAACCAATCAGATTCAAGATCTCAGTTTCATTTTAGCTACTGGAAAATGTGAGCTTGAACCTGATTGGTTGCTATGGGCAGGGGCGACGCTAGGTCTGCTGATGCCCTAGGCAGACCTGGCATCGCGCCCCTTGTAGCTAAATGCACCGGCGTGACGTGATGATGTCACGCCGCTTTAAAGCCACAGAGAAGGGCTTTGTAGTGGTGCCGGTTTTTATTTTTTTTGTTTGCACCATATTTCTTATTTTTTAATGAATTATATTTTTTTGCCCTGCCATGCTGCCACTCTCCTGGGCTGGCCGGCTCTCCAGACTTGGCCTAATGGGCACGCCTGCCCTGGCTATGGGTAAAATCCTCACTTTTCAATTCCCCTGCCAACTACCGGCTTAGTGAATTTGAGCCATGATATGTTAAGTAGAGATTGGATGTTCCCTTTCTGTAGAAAGTATATAAGCAGACCAAATGTTACCACATATTACCTTGCCATCTGAATTGTTTGCTGGGTCAGTACATGTACATATAATAAAACAGTATCCTTAGGACTGACATATTTATAATCATATTATCATATTTCCATATCATTGCCGCCTCACCAAAAACATGGTCAAATCTTGCCAGTTCTTCTTCAGCTCCCAGCCTCTCGTACATACCATGTTTCTGGCGCTGTACCTCACACCCGTCCTTCCCGCCTAAACAACCTTCTTCCTGTCACGCAATCTCACCATCCAATCAGGTGACTCACAAGTGACACTAGTCTAGATGGTGAGTCATCGCTCTGATCACTTGCCCTTCTCTTTACAGACCTCTCAGTACTGAGAACCCTTTGACTTCACGGGTATCACATATATAAATGTCATAAATATTGACAAGCTTCTCTACGGACAAGAAGAAAGTTCTGTCGTCTGTGTAAAAGCATTTAAATGATTTGGTAAAATTATGTGCATGCAGTCAGCCAGCCTAGGCAAATCGCACAGCTATAAATATAGTATGAAAGTGTAGTGTACTTTTAGCTGATCCACTTCCAGTAACAAGTCGTTTATCATATCCATTTACATTATTCCAAACGTATTAATATTCAACTAGAAAACACAAACATGTTTAAAAGTACAATGACGATTAAATAAATAAATAACAAAGTTACATGTTGCAAAATATCAGTTGTGTAGGCTTATACTCTTGAATAATTGACCCTACAAAGTAGATTCTCAGTTTTTAATATTCAATACATGCCACCTGTTGTACTGTTTACAATCTACCTGAATATCATAAGTCAGGTGATCAAACAAAACAAACAGTCTCTGGTAACATTTGTGAGTAATGCTCTGTTCACAATGTTCTAGACAGTACATTCTTATAAAGCAGGGACCTAAGTTATAGGCTGTGCTTAGAGTTAGGCTTACAGTTAGCTTTAGGCTTAAGCTGTCAGTCATTTCACTACTGACAACACTAACGTTAACATAACATCTTTCAACTTTCTTATCTTGTAGAACTAAATGTTATGTACTGTATGAATGTTGGCAAACTGATCATTTATGCCATATCCAGTAGTAAGTACTAGCATGGAGACGCTCCAGTGCGGTAGTCATATCCAATAGCTGAGATACTAGCAAAGAAGTCCTTAATGCTTGGAAGTTGTGGAACAAATCAAATAATAAGAACTACTACTACTACAAAAAGTTTGAGGCATATAAATGTTGTTTATTCACAATGTTTTGTGCTATAACTAACATAATTTGTCAATATAATAAAGTAAAATGTATGTATCTATAATATAAAATAGCTATTTTTTTGGGTAGATTATGTAAATGTGACATTTACATTACTGAAAATGAACCTGCCAGTACAAAAATGCTTACGTGTAACTTATAGCTACCTTTCAGGATAGAGACAGCGAGCACATGGCAGAGGACAGCGCAGGCAGGTAATGAAGTCATTTTATTTTACTAACTAAACTATACTTGTTATAATGATTTTGTGTGGTTGGTCGATTCAGATATTGTCACCATAGCAACCAGGACTGATTTTATTTGTAGCCAAATAAGCTATATTTCCCGGACTGTGTGATTCACCTACAGTACATTCAGTACAGGGCCGAACTGGGACTAAAAATGGATCTGGCATTTAAAAACATAGACCCACTTGCTATTGAGCATGGATGTGGTTTAGTAATCTCATTTGGGTCCTGCTTTTATCTGCCTCCATCCAGTGCTCTAAGGGATAATTACTGCATTTGAAGAGAGTCAAAGGGGATCAACCTCCAGTTCTTGTATCTTTTCCTAAAGCCTTTATGTTCGCTTGCCTGCAGGAGTGATGCAGGTCTCTGTACCCTCCATTGACAGCAACAGTATGTTGTATCCTTTGTGTGTCTGTTCTCATCACTGCACAATGAGGTCACATGAGGAACTCCAATGCCGCTGTGCTGCTATATTGTTTGGACATCCTCTCCCCACTTGCTGCGCTGAACTGTCAGTAATACGCATGAGGGCCCCCTGGCAGCGCTCACTGACTTACCTGCTGGCCCCTTGACCAAGGGTTCATAGACTCTCTCCTCAACCACGTGTACAGATGTACAGTATCTGTCTGATCACATTGTTTTTGGGGATTCTCATTAGCTATGTCAGGACTTTTTTGTGATGCTGTGTTAGGGTGTATTATCATATTGTTCTAGATTTCTTATAGGGAGCTTTTTGCCCTCGCTCTCTCTACATCCTCCACAGAGCTCAAATGGTTGTTGTATAGCTAATCAGCTTCTCTTATTGATATTTACTCAAACATCTAACCAGACAGGAAAACAGAGAGGGGAAAACAAAATAACGGCAAAAAATAATAACAAAAAAACAAATACACAGTAAGTAGCCATCTCCACTTTATAGGCATTCATAGTAGATACAGTACTAATGGTTAGTAAAACATCCCTTCCTCTGGGTTTTTCCTCAAAGAAAGTAAATCAATCTCTTATGGACATCTTCACAAGCATTAAGGATATTAAAAGGTGTTTGAAATGTATGTATTGATGTAGGGTTAGTAGCCATTTTAACAGATGGATGCTGTGAATGCTGATTACCAAATAATAGCATATACTAGTCATAGTTTGCCACAGGTTGAGCAATGCTACTCCCAGAAAGAAAGGGAAGCTCTTGCAGTATTTTGGGGTTATGATTATATTTACCCTCTATTTATACTGCTTATTTATTTGACTTTTTTGTTTAAACTGATCATCAAGCTCTAGTGACACTTTTTGGAAATCCTAAATCCAAACAACCAGCCCGAATACAAGTTGGGGCTTATGGTTACAAGCATACACATTTTCCACCATTCACAGAGATGACTGATTTACCCAATAATGTTTGGGAACATGTTGATGTTTTATGGCCCTTAAAACGTTGTAGAAGTAATTTCCAAACATCAGCTATATTTATTTTCCCATGAAATATTTTGAAATTGAAATGATCAAAGTATCGTCCCATTGTAACCACAAGCTAATGGTCTGAATAGTGCATGCAAAATCTTGGAAAATAGATAAAGATCTGCAGGTATTGAGAATTTCACTGCAACAATCCGTTAACCTTACACCAGTTTCTCAGGCAATATCAGTGACTCATTTCTCGTCAAACATAGCACCTCAAATATTGATGTTTCACAGAAAAAGAATCAGATCCACTCTTCCGGAAATTAATTTGACTTTACCATCCAGAGATAGTCAAATTTGAGAAAAAGACTATGCAAAAAAAAATATATATATATGCTGATAAGAAAAAGAGCTGGTTCTGTCAAATGAACCCAATGAGCTAAAGACTCCAAAGTAACTTTTTATTATACAGTATGAATACACCATGCTGACTCAGATTCATATATTTTATTCCTGTCAAATAAATATTTATTAATTATTATTATTATTAATATTAATAATATATGACAAAAAAGCACCAGAGAATAAGCAGACATGTTATACCTACATGACCTCTAAGACCAGCAACATTGGAAGTTTCGATCGGGTCCTACCAGTGGTTGAAGTGGAAATTTAGAAGTGGGGGTATGGAAACACTGAATATAATAGAAGGAGATTTGTAGTATTTCAATTACATCAGTGGGAGAAGTGCCAGTATGGCATACCCCCGTATACACCCCCACTTAAAGCCCTGGGTCCTACTATGTGCCAACAACTATTAGGATACCAAAACAAGTATCTTACATTAAGGGACGTCTGTTGTATCACAGAAGTAATCTGAGCCCTTTTAGGGGTATATATACTAAGCAGGGAATTTGCTGGGGAATTGAAAAGTGGGGAAGTTGCCCATAGCAACCAATCAGATTCAAACTCTCAGTTTCATTTTACATACTGGAGAATGTAAGCTCGAATCTGACTGGTTGCTATGGGCAACTTCCCCACTTTTCAATTCCCCAGCAAATTCCCTTCTTAGTAAATATGCCCCTTAGTGTTATAGATAATGCTATGCACACTTATATCTGGTCTATTGTTTCAGCAACTCAATGAAAACCTATGGGATTGGTGCAGAATTGTCATTGTATTATCTGTGCCTTATAGAATAAAATATTTCATATGATAATACCAGTGAATTAGGAAATAACTGCGGTATTTTCTGTTTAATATTGATTTGCTTGGTAGTAATTTACTGTTTTCTGACTTTAAAAATCAGAACGTGTTTGTTCTTAAGGCTGTAACTCTGGAATGTTCTTGTAAGTTCATGAGACTACAGTAGCACGTGGCCTGGGAACAAGCAGAGGTTTAAGTGGAAGTGAGATTTCACACAGACATCAGTCAATAAAGATTCAGTGATGCAAGACCAGGACTCTTCACCCTTTCAGAAGTAAGAAGCAATTATCTTTGTAGCAAATATTACAAACTCGTTAATTGCACCTCACAGACTGTAAACTATAGCTGTTACTTTATTCCCTCCAATGGTGTTAAATCTGCGCTGCTGCTAGAAAACTATATGCATTCATTACACAAAGCTCATGTTTTCTTCTGGAAAAGTTTGAAATTGTCATTTTCCAAGGGAAGGTCCCTATGCCTTAGTAACAGATCTTTCTTAATCAGTTGCTAACAAATAGGAGTGGGTGGGTTAGTAACTATAGATTAGTCATCTACATAAGGTGAACTGCTGTATATTCTTGTTTTTCTGAGCATAGCAAAATACCCTGCTGTGGTATTTTCAACCCACCAAGAATAATGCAATTTATGCACATCAGATGAGGACCATTCATTTTTGGTTGCATGTGCATCTGAGAAACCCAACTATATTAGATTAACAACCTTCCCATACCTCACACCACATTCAGTAACTTAACCCACCGCCCACAGTGTTCTGACATTTTTAAATACAGTGTATCAGTGAGCTGTTATTCAACGGTGGATATTGATGACATACAATAGTTAATATTAAATGGCAATATAACTAACATTATAATTTGTGACTTTATCATAGGTAACATCCTGAAAAAGTGGCATCACAATTGTGATATTAATAACATGGAATGACATAACATGCCATCCCATTAGGCAATAGGTAACATACATGCTGACTTGGTTGGCATTACTGATTTAGATGGGTACAGACCAACCAATCAATATTTTCTTGTAAGATATTTCTCAAAAAATGTAAACAGATGGGTTGGACTAACAAGACCAGGTAGCAGACAGGTGGCCCTAGGCATAGGCTATACATGCAATTTTGTTTAATGGGGCCCCCTTACAAATTTTCACCTGGAAAACCTAGGGCCGCCCCTGCAGACAGTGCAGTGTTAAGTACTGTCTATAGATATTAACTGCTTGTTTAGAAAAAACGTAATTAATAAATAATAAATATACCATGAAGTCGCCCTCAATTTGAAACCAGCACTAGTACTGTAGTACTTTGGACCAGCCCTCATATGTAGTTAATACACACATATAAGGCAATACAGAACATTCACTGGTATGACTTATTGTAATGTATTAGTCTCACTTTCTAGTTGTGAAAGGTGTAGATTGCATTGATGTGCCAGTGGATTCAATGTATAATAAAGTGACATAAGCACTTATGTGATAAATTATTCCATTCTACACACAAGACTCCTTTGTATTGCTGCATTATAGCAACGGTAGCCTACAATGTATAGTCTGCAATGTCAAATATTTGCAGATAGCTTGATGCGTTTTACTGCTTTTATATGCACAGGACACACAGCAATCAGACGAAACATAAGGGAAAGAAACATCACAAAGCATTAGATGACACTGTATCATATTTGAAATTTACATTTAAAAGCAAAAAAAAGATAAGCTAACAACAGCACTCAGTATCAGACATGATAACATAATAATAAAAAAAAAACAACTCTTTTATTGAAACATTTATTTTCTTTACTTCCATTCTCTTTAATTTAAATATCATGGTAAACCACATTACATGAAACTCTCATATACAGTATGTGTGTGTGTGTGGTGTGTGTATATATATATGTGTGCATCATTGTCTGATATGCCATGTTTGAAATATTGATAGGTTAGCTGTTCAAGTGAAGGAGAATGAACTCACCTGAGATTATTTCTTGTTTTGAGAGTACATCCCACTTACATTCCCCTCTATGCAGAGCGTTCTCTTGCTAACCACACACATTTAGTGTTGCTAGGTGATAGAGCTCATGAGGGAAGAACAATGAACTTTATGACTTTAATTCTTAATAATAAAGATTTCAGTGCTGCTGATGACTTTCTTGTGCTACTGAGAAACTAGTTAAGTCTTTTAAACTCTTGGGCCTAAATTTACTAAGTGGTGAGACTGCAGTGAGATTGAGAAGTGGGGATGTTGCCCATAGCAACCAATCAGATTCGAACTCACATTTTCTAGTGTATAAAATGAAACTGAGAGTTTTAAGCTGATGGTTGCTATGTGCAACATCCCCACTTTTCAATCTCACTGCAATGTCACCGCTTAGGCCTTGATGGCTTATGAAAAACGAGACAAATTACGGTGGCTCACATAGTTAATATGTTGAGGGTGCAGAGGAATGCGGAAGTTGCATCTTCAGTGCTAACGGCTCCAACAGAAGCAGGAAAAAGGCATGTCAAAATGCCTCATCTGTGTGGAGTCTGTATGTTCTCCCCATGTCTGTGTCGATTTCCTCAAAACCTCAAAAATATACTTGATTAAAAAAAAGTGGATCCTTATTTTGTTATTTGTTAAAAAGTGTATCTGGAATGTAATTTTACCAGAATATTATAAATAATCGTAAAAATGATGCTAAAGTCACAGGGCTGGATCCAGCCTTGTGTGTGTGTGTGTGGGAAGACCGATACATACAAACTGTGCACCCTACCTTACAACTTCCCTGACCACACTGGTGCTGATTTCCTTGTTTTAGTCCTGCTGACAGTCTCTCAATGGGCTGTACAGGTCCCCCATTGCCTAGAAGCAACCAGGACTATTGAGAGGGCGGGGAGGGGGTAAAACTTACTGAAGCTTAGTCACCAGGGGGGTCCCAGGTCACACAGCTAAGGTCCGATTGTTTTTCTTCCCTTTTTTTCCAGGGAATGGGGTGGGTTGATGGGGAGATTGGTTGGTTGGGTGCTTGGAGAGGGTGGGTAAAGGCTGCAAGTGAAGGCTGCTCTATGCAAGTCCAGAATTTCTCATGGTGGCCCTAACAGCAGTATCAAAATATCTGTATAACCCATTAAATTTAAGTTGCTGTAAGCAGTGCCACTCACAGCAGAGAGTGTTACAGAGGAGAGAAGCAGAGGGAAGACTGCAGTGATAAGTAAAGTATGCAGGTTGGACAGCTGGAGACACACATGGAGAGAGATTTTGAGGCTGGAGTCACAGCCAATTCTCCAATTGTTTGGACACACTATCTTTACTGGCTTATGTTTAATAATCAGTTATGGGGGCCTCAAAGAAGTTGTTGTATTGCGGCCCAGAATTCCTCTTGGTGATCCTGCTATCAAATGCACAAACATGAGGCAGGCTGGAGCTTTGAGGTATCAGGTCCTCAACTTGTAATCTGATGACTATCATCATCTTATGTAAAGAAGTAACTCATGACTTAAGCTGGCCATACACTATAAGATAAATCGAATTATTTTTCAAGAGTGGGCAAAACCATGTTGAATTGCAGGGGAGGCAAATTGAATTCATTGCAATCAGTATTACAGGTGAGAGATGGTGTTTCCAGCACAAGTCTAATAACAATGTAACAGTAATGCTGGTCAGTATCTGTGTGCAACATGAAAAAATAAAGTGTTCTCCCTGCATGCAAACACTAACATTCATTTTACCCCCCCCCCCTGCTATTCAACATGGTTTTACCCACTCTTGAAAAATCTTTTGAATGGAACAATCTATCTTATAGTCAAGTGTATGCCCAACTTTACACTCTCATGGGCAAAACCATGTTGAATTGCAGGAGAGGTACAATGAATTAGTGATATTCATTTTACCCCCCCCCCTGCAATTCAACATGGTTTTACCCACTCTTGAAAAAATCTTTTGATTGGTACAATTTATCTTATAGTGTATGGCCAGCTTAACAGTAACGCTGGTCAGTATCTGTGTGCAACATGCAAAAATAAAGTATTCTCCCTGCATGCAAACACTAACATTCATTATTCTCCCCCTGCAATTCAACATGGATTTGCCCATGAAAGTGTGTCATGAGAGTGTAAAGATCTGAATCTGGCCCATATTAATCAAATAATCATAATTTGGTACATTAATTATGCAAACAGTAGACTACTATGAGAGCACCTTCTTTATGCTGTATTTAGTTCTGAGAGTATATAGAAATGTTGCTGAATACATTATACAGATGGGTTTTTTAGAAGAATAAGAATACATGAATAAAAATCGGTTAGAAAAGTGTCTGTAATGTTCTTGTTTATCACAGAGGCTGTAAAGTTTATATGCTTGCATAATGAAACTATAATGTATCAGTGGTTTACAACTTTAAGAACATTAATAACATTCTAGGATAGTGCAGTTGTTGCCAGCAGTAACCAAGCAAAATGTCGTTTTTGGGGCTTTTTTATGCACTAGATGTGCGATAGCTAGACTGTGATTGGTTGCCATGGCAACAACTGATACATCTATGAATGCGTCTGATAAGCATATGAAGACTGCAAAAGGCTTAATCAAGAAATCCCGGGCTCAACAAAGAATATCCTCAATGTGAATTAAAATGTTAGCGAAAGTTGATGGTCTCATGAGCTCAGTAGAGACTTGCATCTCACAGATACAGGCAGGATGTTGTTATTAATGAAGTGCTCTGTCTAGGCCAGGCTTTTATGAGACGTTAAGAAACCTTCCTATTTATGACATACGTAGGATGACATATTGCTATCATTATATATCAACTACACAAACATATGGGGAATGAATACAAATAAACAGACATACATTTTAGATACAAATATCCTGTGCTCAGATAACAGAAGCATGGTCTCTAGTATGTAATGGTACCCTCAATCTATATACATACAGGAATTGATACCAGGAATCACAAGCTTGGATTCTAAAGAATCTATATTACTATTTGTTTCGGATTCATTTGTCTTATAAAGCCATGTTGTTGCTTATCTCCAAAGCGTGCTTGTCATGTCTGTGTTGGGATGGAGCTGTTTTGTTGCCATCAGGCAGCACCAGCAACAAGCTATGTTAATTGCAGTGACACGTGTTCCGTGCTTTGCTTGTGTCCTTCTCATAATATACAGTTCTCGAGTACTGTAAATTGTATGAGTTGCTCTCATAACATACAATTTGTCTATGTGCAATTGAAGCACATCTGCTATCTGCTATAACTGGATGTTCAGATGGACATTTTCTGCATTACATTTGTTTCTGGATTAATGGAAAGGGTTAAATTGAAAACGTGTAACGTACAGGGTAAATGATTACACAGGGAGAATGTTTCTAATGCTATTTCAGGTGTCAATGACCAGCTTGAGGAATGAGGCCAAAAATCAATATTAAAATCATCAGATGATTACATTAGATATTAAGTGGAGATAGTACAAACCAGCTTTACCTCCCACAGCAGTGATCAATGTATGGTAGTCTACTTAATTCCTAATCAGATCATACAAAACTAGCAAACAATGTCATATACTTTAGACAGGAGGATACATATTTTATGAGTGGGCGGTTGCTTAAGATATAAATTCCTTTTGGCACTCCTAAAACACAAAATGCCCCCTCCTTATATGTGGCTCATGCCACGCTAATTACCCAGATCCAGGCCTGTAGGGGTACCTTGAACCACACTGATGCCAATTTCCTTATTTCTTTGGTCTCAGCTGTCAGTCTTATATTGAGTATCCCATTGCCTATCAATAACAGCAACAGAACGCCTGTATAGCCAAGAAGCCACTGTTACAAGGAACTTGCAGATACCTTCAGTATAATGTTGGTCACGTCAGCCTCATTCACAGCAAAGAGCACAGTGGCGGACTGAAGCAGAAGGAGGACTGCAAAGGTAAGTAAAGTATATTACAGCTTGTTACTATGATGGGTTGGGGATTGGAAGGCTGGACACACAGAAATATTGGAAGGTTGGAAGGTTGGAATGTGGGGGGGAAACTGGAGACACAAATTGGAAGACTGGATATACAGAAATGGGACATATTGGAACAATGGAGACACAGAGAAGGCTGTGGACTCACAGCCACTCCTCCAATGCTTTGAAAACATCCTTGTTGTGTATTTAACAAATATATTTAAAAGGCAACTATGGGTGACCTAAGAAGTTGTTGTACTGGGCCAACAATTCTTCTTGGCAGCCCTGATACCATGATACCTCAAACAGTCCAAAGTTTACATCAAAGGTAATTTATACGGTCATGCCATAGACCGTATTGATTCACCCCCTGTTCTGACACACAATAATAGCAAATTCCAGTGGTTGAACACATCACAAATTAAACACATGAAAAGCAAATACCTGTAATGACATCATTTACTAATACATTTTGTGCAAATGTTTGTTCTTCATAATAAAATAATTCAATATATAGCAATTACCTAGTGTTTCTCTTCCTATTAATCTTAGTCTAATTCCTACAAATCCAGCTAATCTATCTAAGGCCATGGTTTACAAAACATCACAATGATACTATTATTATCATTTCTCCTAATATTTTATCATTCTAGCATACCAAGATGTACGTTATGTTATCTCAGTTTTTTCTTTCTTTTGTGTAATTATCTTTGGCTAGTTTCAGATTTTCGGTAACTCACAGTGTTCTTTATGCTGGCCACACACTAGAAAGATGCCAGCAGGGGGTGACAGGAGGCTCTTGCATCTGATTGGCTGTATAGGCCTCCTATCAATGATGACATTAAGCCAGTGCAGCAGAGAAATTCCGGCCAGATGTGTGGCACCTCCACCTCCTGGCCGGAGTTTCCTTGTCTGGAGGACAAGTAGAGCAATAATACAGTAATAGAAGTTCTGCAGAATGAAAAACTTTTATCACTGTATTATTGCTGTAGTTGCTGATAATAATAGAGTGAGACAGATAGTGAGACAGATGGAGAAACGCCGACCAGTGGGTGAAGTTACAGGGTCTGATAATGGGACGTGCCCCCCTGGGCAAATTCTGTGAAAATTTACTTTCAAACTTGCCAAACAGACTTGAAACTTCTTTGTAAGGTTAATAAAAATTATCAAAATGTGCAACAATGTACCCACTTATTATTATATTGTATTTTCTGATTTGTTAAAAAACATGGTACAGCAATGCCAGTAACTCTCTGCTGTCCACATAGAAGTATAGGAGAGAAAAGTATCCAGTTATAGCCTATGTTTGTACATGAATTTCTTAAACTACTACCTAATGTGTACTTGCACTATATGCAGATGCCCACTTGTTTGTAACTGCTACTTACCTTTATAGGTCTCAACTAATTGCATTTAGCTGATAGTCAACCTTTAAAATTTGTTATTGTCAAAATATAGCTATTTTATAATCTAATACAATTTTGGTTTTGTTGGGGTTTAACCTGGTTCCCACATGGTTATGTTTTGCCTTCTTTTGCTTTTTACATTCCCATTTTCCGCCAATAATGTTTTATTTACTGTGTTTCTTATACCTCTTTTCCAGAAACAACCCAGGTTCAGACCTGTGTTTGTGCCCTGCATTTTTCCCACTGCAAGGTGAAACCTGGGTTGACACCATTTCCACTGAATGAGTATTGTTACCTACTATGTTTTACAGGGAAACCCCTTTTTCACTGCAGTGACCTGGGTAAAAACCCTGCATTAGTCCCAGGTAAAAACCTGGGTCACTTTACCC
>JABWIB010000691.1:61215-73243 GCA_016617825.1 Platyplectrum ornatum | reverse complement strand
GGGGGGGGGGGTTGTCAGTGGAAAGGTGGTATGAGAAAGTTTCTTAGCACAGAATGAATAGATAGATAGTCACCTCATGATGGTATTCTGTAGTTGTTGTACATAGTACATCCTGGTAAAGGATACTCTGGGGGTGGCCCATTCATGGGCAGGTTCTTATCCAAAACCCACGATTATGCTTAAACTACAGCAGATTATTATAATGCATTGATAGGAAGTACCATGATATGGTCACAGTATGTGAAGCTGTTTTCATTATTTCATATATATACTGGTATACTGATACAGTGCCACCTGTGTGTACTGGGTCTGGCTGGAGTCCAATATTTATTTAAGAAAAAAAGTCAATATTTAAGGGGTTTTTCTATGAATCTTGGGATATTTGCATTATGTGATGGTATACTTGATAATTACATTAATTACATTGATAATTACAGTTAGCACCGTGAAGAGCAAACACAAACTCACATGTGGAATAAAAGTGTTGCCTATACCAATGTGTGATATACTGCTGCATGTAGAATAGGAATACTGGAATACTGACGCTGTCCTGGCAGAGTGAGTGAGAATGTAGAACCCAGAGCCTGGCAGAAGTGTGGGCGTTAATTGTATTCTGCTCAGGTAACCATGCAGATCGGGGCTTAGTTTCTAAATGAAAGCACATTTTACTGCAAGAGCACTGACGTTACCATTATTCTCATGTAACCACAACAGGACAGCAAGACATGCACAACCTCCAGGCAATGGTAATTCTAATGATATATACCTTCAAATAAGGAGTCCTTGGTAAGAGGGCAAATAAAGTAATTGCAATAATTTAGCATCATCCATAAGGTATTAATGACCTGGTTATCACATAGTAAAATAAATCAGAATTTCTGCAACTTACTTAAAAAACACAATGGCTCAGTTCAGTAAAACTACTACACACAAACAAGCGACATGGAATAAAACCCCAACACAGTAATTACTACATTTCAACGACTTTTATTTCGTTGGGTACAAAAGTTTATCAGCATTAGTCGCAAAATATATTTCCACATAAAACATTTTTGCAACACTGTTTTGGCAGTACAGCAGCTCAGTTTAAAGTGCGATATTGAAGCATTTTGGAGATGTGTTCACTTCACAGATGTGTCATACACATTTTGCAGTACACATTCACATTGTTCAGACACACAAGAGCACCGCATTCTCAGGATGGACCATTCCCAGAGACACACGTGTATATAAAGTGCTAAAGTTCCAAAGTCTCTTCCCAACATGACACTTGTCTAGTTAGTTATCCATGACAGGCACTATTCGCTCACTAGATTGTCATGCAGTGCAGTGCTTTTGTAAAGTTGGGATGTCTCTTCTTAGACATCACTCGGTGACCTGGATCGAAAGGACACTTTGGATTGAAAGCAACCACAGAAGAGAACCCACATGGACCTCTGTATTTCTTGATTTCTGTAGGCGTAGATGATAGGGTTGATCATTGAATTGTAAGTGGCAGGTAAGAGGGTGGCGTAAGTATACACAGATGGATAGTCATGATTTCCCACCACACAATAAATAGCAAAAGGCAACCAACTGGCCCCAAAAGTCCCAAGAATGATAGCCAAAGTAGACACTCCTTTTTTGGTGGCTACATAGTGGGATGCTGTGAGGAAATGTTGTTGCAGGGCTATCTGATGAGCGTGTCTGCAGACTATCTTGCAGATCTTGATGTAAAGATGGAGCATCAATATAAAGATGAGAAAGAATGAGGTTGATAACAGTGTCACATTACTTTTAGTCAGTGGCCTGACAATGCTACATGAAGATATGTCATCTAGACAGTTCCACCCCAGTACTGGAAGGAGTCCCAGGCATATGGACACCCCCCATGTGACAACCAGCATGAGATGTATCCACAGGATGGTCTTCTCTGAGGAGTAAGTCAGTGCATTGTATAGGGACAGGTAGCGGTCCACTGTGATGGCTAGTAGGCTGCTTACAGAAGCGGTGAATGAGGCTACCAGGAAACCCACAGTGATCAGACTAATAGTCTCTGACTGAATCACGTACTGAAACACGAAATTTAGGATCAAGCCGAAGCCGGCCAGGAGGTCAGCGGTGGCCAGGCTCCCGATCAGCACGAACATCGGGGTCCTCAGGGTCGGGGTGTAGAAGATGATGGCCACCACGATCGCGTTCTCACAGGCGATGATGGTCCCGGAGATGCACAGCATGATGTCCCACGGGTTGATGGTGAACACGGAGAAGAAGGCGGACAGCTCCAGGGTGGCATTGAGATCGCTCGCCTGGATCCAGGGCAGGGAGAAGCTGCTGTCGCTGTCATTGAGGCTTCCATTCATCTCTCCAGCGTATGATGCCTGCAAGACACACACATGCCCGACATTAGCTCAGTGTACAAGCCAGTGCGCACTTCTCCTACACGGGGATGCTGTCCATAGTGCTGAAAGCCAGCCATCCACAGCAACAACTCACAAACATGTATATAGTGTGTGTGTGTGTGTATAAATATATATATATATATATATATATATATATATATATATATATATATATATATATATATATATATGAAAGTTACAGGTAGATCGGTCAGTGTGCAGCATTCCAATGCCTGGGCAATGAGTGTTCCGCTTACCTTCACCAGGGCTGATGAGCAGGGAATGTCATGGGCGATGTACAGAGAGTCCCATGGAGGTGGCAGTCCTGTGCTGTACGAGGATCTGATGCTGTGCTTAGCGGGCACAGGATAAAGTAGGAAGCTGTGGAGCAGGGCGGGCAGTGTATAGAGGAGGAGGAGGCTGGGGATGTGCTATGGATCAGCGTGTAGCGCAGCTCACATGGGTATCATAGGCTGTGTATAGCTGGGAAGCGCTGCATGGGACCAGGGGATGACTGCAGCCATTGACGTGATCAGAGCGGAGGCTCGCCAATCCCTGCTCATAACATCAGCAGTAGCGATCCCCCTGGCATTACAGTGACACGGTATAGGGGACATAGGGGACAGGTTTATTTCTTCTTCATACTGTATGATGGCATTGCTCCTCTCTCTGCCATCCGCATAGAAGGTCTCTCATTATACTGGATATACAGCACCTTCCTTTACCTGACACTGCATTTACAGCTCTCTGCAATGTTACTAAGACCTGAACAAGAACATAGGAACCAATGCCACACAATTATATAGACAAATGTTATGTATGGATACACAGACAGACAGACAGACAGACAGGGCTATTGATTGATTGACTAGATAGACAGACAAATCAAATAATTGATTAGATTACATAGACAGACCAACAGAGATAGATAGATCCAATTAATTGATTAGATAGATAGACACACACACACACACAGATAGATAAGATAGATCGATAGATAGATATGAGATATATACACAGACAGAGAGATAAGATAGAGAGATAGATAGAACCATTTAATTGATAAGATAGACAGACACACACAGATAGTTAGACAGATAGATAGATAGATAGATAGATAGATAGATAGATAGATGCCACACAATTAGCATGGCATTAGCCCAGTCCATGAGCCAGGTGTTGTCATCACCCTTCATGGAATCTCAGTTACCTGTGTTTAGCAAAGACTTGCAAAATCTGTTGTTTTCTCTTTGTTACCTTCAGGTCATACCCTGCACCTTCATTGCTATATTATATATATATTGTGTAGCTCATGTCCAGATGCTATTTTATTTTCGGTTTACCCTTCCTGTTTACTACTTGTCTTATTTATGTGCTGCCTTGTCATTGTTTTTATACCTGGCCTGTACCTGTTTTCCATAACTGTTACCTTTGACCTTCATCCTGGTATCTGCTATCATTATATTTGTGCCTTGTTTCCTGGAACCTCTTATTTGTGTTCCTATATCTTGATCCTATCCTTTACTTACAATGTCCCAATGTCCTTACCTTTACCTGGCTTTCTTCTCCACTCCTGTGCATTAACACTGTCCTCTGTACTGTCTTTCTTTTTCTTCTGTCCCATCAGGTCCTTATATTATGTACTGCTGTCTAACAGAATAGTTTTATTTCTTTTTCCGTTATACTATTCATGTAGGCGAGATGGCAGTAATTTTGGGGTAACGTCTGTTTTTTTTAGACTTTCTCACTAAATATCAGTCATTTTTTTTTTTGATTAGTAAATTACAGCGAAAGCATTGCATTCCATTTTAAAATTCATATTTAGTTTGTATGACACTTGCACAATACATTGATGGCACTGCAAGTTTCCTTGGTAGCAGGCTTCGGTCCGCAGATACATGTTTGCTAATTAAAGTCTGATGGGTTCTTCACAGATAAAACCTGATAGTAATAAAGAAATCACATTTCCAAAACACGAGACAAATAGAAAAGGAATAATATATTGTGTGTTTCTTTAGAATTCCTAGACTTAATGATTCTTAATGACTCAGTGATTGGATTGCACGTATTGCATTGAGAAAAAATTCTTTGTAGCCACCAAACCTTCTATCTACTGTTTAAAGTGCAAACCCTTGTATTCTAATACTTCGATCTTACTGTATATACTGTATATGGTCAGGTAAACTGGTGCCGCCATGCAGGGTGTGACTCTCTTATCTCCCTGCACGGCCTCACCACTTGACCAACTGTTGACCTGACACAGAGTAGTAATGCAATGCTAATGCAGGAGAGAGGTAGTAATGCAGCTGAGAGGTATGCCCAGTATTGTCAAATGTCTCTGCAGATCTTCACATGATGGAAGCTCATACCGTGTTTCCCCGGAAATAAGACCTACCCTAATTTTTGTAAAACCGTCCAAAATAGGCCCTACCCGAAAATAAGCCCTACCTCAAAATAAGCCAGAGTGAATTCCCTGGGACTGGGGGGCATGATGGGTATAAAAGCTGGACTGGGGGCATGATGGGGATAAAAGCAGGAAAATATAAATCTCTGTCATCTCTGTGATTAAAATAAGACCTACCCCGAAAATAAGCCCTATGGGGTATATTTTGGACCAAAAAAAACAATAAGACAGTGTCTTATTATCGGGGAAACACTATTAATAGGATACACGGTAATAGAAGTGTATGCAATCATTTGTGCTGACAGCTCAGGTAAATCAGACAATGCTAATTGATGTTTTAAAATATGTTTGTAATAGTATTTTATTTTAATAAAGGTTTTTTGTACACATTGCCAGTATATAAAATTTACAGTAGAACCTGAAGAAGATGAGTTGTATGACATAAAATACTAGAAGAAAAATATATTGTCAATACAAGTATTCAGACCCATTCAAAACATCAGAGGATTATACTGTAGCTGTCATGGGAATCAACAGGTAGAGTAAATTAAATTATATGTCTAAGTTAAGCAAAGGAGACAGTCAAACAGAACAGGAACAATGTTTGAAACAAATACATTCATTATTTATCCATGTACCTCAATTAACCTGGAGCATTATAAGTGATGGCGTCCCCTAGTGTTGTTCTCAAAGAACTACACGGCACTGTATTTGAGCAATACTCAGGCATTCAATAGCAACTTGAAAGTGGCATGGGGCTCCAATATGAAAGTATTTATACAGGAAACCCACATACCAAAAGTTTCTAGTGCTTTCTAGTGTTTATCGAAAAGGGTTTCAATACATTTTGAAGAGAAATTGCAATTTTTTACAGGATGTTTTTTAGCTGCTGAGCTTATAATTTATAATTATAAAGTAATAATGCCCATTCTGCAGTTAAAGGGACCGAACTGACTAAATTCGTTTCCGCATCAAATCAGCTTACAAGTCGGGTCACCGGCAACCATTTAAAGTTGTCAAAGCACAGTGAAACTATTTAAAAATCATATCAAGATATTAATATTAACAGCACCCAAGAGGTCACCACATTAGAGGTTCAGGAAGATTCCTGTATGCCAAGAAATTCATGGTACAAAGACTCTATAGTTGTTAAAGATGGATATTTAATTTTATTACTATAAACATAATTTTTTACTATAAACATATATTTTTATTTGCATAGTCAAGTATCATAGAATACATGCATGATACATATCCAATTCACTATATAAGAGCGCACTTGAGTTTGTGTGACATTTACGGTAGGTGTCCATACATCTGGATTACTCTTAAACCACCCACTGCTTGAGCGAGTTTTTTTCCAAGCACAAGATACATTCTGTTTTTATGTACACATCTGGATCAGGCCTACTATGTGTGTTATCCTCCCACTTCCTACCAGGGGCGGGTTGGCGCCGGTGCCAGGGTGCTAAATGGCACCCGGGCCGACCGCATCATTGGTGGTTCAGGGCCACAGGCTGCACATGCTGATCTACTGATCGGCATGTGTGGCCTTCATAAACTATAAACAGCCGCCCATTTATTGCTGGTTCAGGGGGGCTGCAGGGGTCAGCCAGAAGTGATGTCAGAGGTGCTCTCCGATTCGCTGACGGCCCCAGCAACCACCTTTTTATATATTACCAATGGGCCGTTATGGGCCACTGCTGCGGGCTTGCCCTCCAGGCCACAGTTTGCCAGCCTGCCCCTGCTTCCTACATTATAATACAATAGCTATCAATAACATTACTTCATATCAATGGTATGAGAGCAATTTATTAATAAGGATGAAGAAATACGAATTCATGTGAATTTGTAAGTCAAAATAGACTCATCAGAATTTTCAGCTAGGTCTATAAGGCCTTTAATAAAGCTGTGAGTGTAATTACTACACCAAGACATTTAGAGATTTCTTCTGTAGCATTTAATAGCCTTTGGCTCATGTGAATGTCATTGAAGTAAAAGTCAATTAACACGTGGTAAAGATGATAACACTTACCATAGTTACATAATATAAAATTATTCAGATTTCTGGTGCTTGGTCCAGTAATATATGTGTATACTATACTTCTCTATGTTCAGTTTGTACCATTGTATTGTAAGGGATTCAAGTGTTAAAGTAACACTTCTTTAATACATTAATACCTAAATAATTGCTCATTATGCATTAATTCACTTATTTTAATAAATACACAAAACAGAACAATTATTNAACATAGAAATAAGACTGATTTTAATTGCATTCTTTATATTTCCCTTTTTAGCAACATTCCCCCCCCCCGCATAGAAATGTCTTGTGTAAGAAGGTTAAGACTCACATGGATCATATTGATCTTTAAAACACATTCCATTTTCAATGCAAACAATGTCTCATTTGAACGAAATATGTATTGTACATAAATAGAATTCAATTACAATAGTATGTTTTGGTAATTATTCTAAAATAAAAAGTATAAGACATTAATCATTCCACTAATATATTAAAAACCACTTGGATACCTTTATATTGGAATATATGTTGCATAGATTCCTGTAATTAAGATGAAAGAAACAAATATAAACATAAAATATATAACAGACATCAGCATGCCTGGTGAGTGGGCTGCCATCAGGAGGGGCAGTGGGTACTGCGGTTCCAGCCCTGCCCTGGGTGAGGAGCTCTAACCATCAGATCAGAGAAATCAGTGTTTTTTTATGAGTGACATGTATTTCTTTTTTCGGGGAAATAGATGGCACCAGACTATGATCTCAGGCCGCTTTCTCTTCTCACACTCTGTTCTCTATGGCAGCCTGCTCTGTTCCAGTGTGTACAGACTATCTGCTCAGATTTCCTTATATTATCACCTATGAGGAATATTTGCCTGTCTCTGATACAGTCTTTACTTAACTGTCTAATGCATATTAGCCCTATAGAAAATCACTCTGTCTTTTATACAGTATCTATATAACTCTCAAATACATTTCGGCTTGGTGAGAAATCTCTACCTTTCCCACCATAGGCATAGACCTTCAGCGAGCGAAATCCAGTCCATAGTCTCTATATAACTTTCTAATTCTTGCCTTAGCTGTCTGATACATGGGAGCTTGGTGGTGTCTTTGCATGTTTCTCAGACTTTCTGAAGTCAGATTTGTGTTGCTGCTGGAAAGAAAGTGTAAAGAGTAGGAAGAAGGTTAATTAAAGACTAACTTGGTGACAGGTTTTATTTTCCTGTCCTTGGGTGGGGATGGGAGAGATCTGGGAAACTGCCTATTTTTCTAGTACCGGGTCCCACAGTATTTGATGGCAGTACTGATGGTGAGTTAGCTTTAGGAACTTTTGCATTGATACTCTGCAGGAATTTATACACAGCTAAGGCCCAATAAATGACATAAAAGCAAAAATCTGCTTTCAGGGGCACTAGTCTGTCTCTAGTAGGACACAACAAATCATTGGTATATAGTGTCTTACTTTGATGGAATTTGCACCCTCCATGGGGCAATGTTTTTAGCCCCAAAACAGGAAAGGGTATGAGAAAAATCACACGCTGCTGCCCTGTGCTTCTATAATATAATATATTCAACAATATAAAAGACCAGGCATTTATATGCCACCCAGTTATTCTGATGTGAGACATGGTTGTCTTGGTTGACAGTGGGTGTCTTGAACTGGGGAAGTTTGGGAATCACTCGTCCAATATACAAGTATGTTATAATACTGAACTCACATATTTTTGTGGANAGTATACAATACCTGTTGGCTATATTCACTTCTTAACAAATTGTCCATAAATGACCAGATTTTATGATTATTGACTGAGGATCGCTCATGTGAAGTATGATAGCCATCACAGTTTGTTACAGCGCAAATACAATACAAGGGCAATATTAGCTGAAAAATACAGCTCCCTTTATTTCCTCCTAAATTACACTAAAAATAACTTTATTTTTCATAAATTCCTATGATGACTCCTTAGTCTCTTGCTTAATTACTACCCAGTTTATTTACATCGATAAAAGCCCCAATCAGCTATAACGATTATAACAATGGTTATGTATAAAATAAAACTAATAATTATTAAAACAAAATTCTGATATGACACAATAGTACTATAGTATAATAATGATATCCATTTTCTCTGAAAGCAACTATTCATAATTATGTGCTTTGTTGAGCTCTTTGCCAAGTAAATTGTTGGCAAATGCATGCACATTCATTATGCGAAATAAAATAAATTACTGGTATGTTTAGTCCTTCTCAAGGATTAATACTGGTTAAGAGGACCTTGTGTATACAGAAGATATGAAAGTGAATCAATATTGCACAGAATCTATAAACATTCCATATTTTTATATACACGTGTCAAGTCACATACACTTTTGGTTGCTAAGATACTGTTAAGTTTATAAGTTTGTGTTTGAAAGAAGTGTTTCCAATATTAGACACAATTCAAGATGTTGTTTATATGCATATGTGTAGCATTTGAATTGTATTGATCTTTTGTAGCTTTTTTTTTTCATAGCTGTTTCTAGGACTTTTTAAAACAATATTTTTATAACTGCATTTACAGTAGATAAGAATTCAATACCATGACAACAACAGGTCACTTTCCCAACGGCCTTTATCAAGCATAATATAATTAGGCTGACTGTATCTTTAATGAAATAACTGCATAAACTATGAATGCACAAAAGTAGTAATATATGAGCCGTTTTTTATTAATACTATGCAACATCTGGGGGAAACTGGTTAGCTTTCATACAATGAATACAATCAGAATTAACAGTACATGCAGTCAAAATCAAGCCAATATTCAAGTCAATACATAAGATTCAAGTCAATGTCTATTGTAAAGTATGATACTGTTATATACGTGGTATGAAGTAACAATACATTATCCCATGACGATAAAACTGAAGAGATCAAAGCACTTATATCCTAACAGCGATTTCGGTTGTAAAACCTTTTTTCTTTATTCATTTATTACCAGGGCCTAAATTCACTAAGCAGGGATTTTGCTGGGGATTTGAAAAAGTGGGGATTTTGCCCATGGCAACCAATCAGATTTGAGCTCACATTCTCCAGTATGTAAAATGAAGCTGACAGCTCGAATCTGATTGGTTGCCATGAGCAAAATCCCCGCTTAGTGAATTTTTATATATCTATAATCTTTATATAGCGCCATCTTACTACATAGCGCTTTACAATTTGTATCAGAGAGAATTGGTGGGGAATGGAGATTAATACATGCAATTACACATACACTAGGAAAAAGTTTGTCAGCTGCCAATTAACAAAGGGAGAACATACAAAATTCACACAGATAAGGTCTTTTCCGGGGACTAAAACTTACAATCTCAGCACTGTGAGGCATTAGTGCTACTATTTCTTTGAATATTTAGTAAATTTTTGTTCTGGTTTTTAGATCTGAAAAAAAAAAAACACTGGAAAGCCATGTTGTAATAATTATAGATCACTGTTGGGGTAGTAAAATTAAGAAAAAAAAGACCAAAAAGACAATTTAAAGGTTAAATTACACGACAAATCAAATTATTCATGATTCTTTATTTTGTTCTAAATAGTACAAAATTCATTCACCTATTACTAATGTGTGTCCTCCAATGCACTTTCTTCTTGCACATTGATATAAGCTGTACCTTTTCTTTCAAATGTGCCATTTTATAAACATTACAAGCGGAAGTCATTTTACACAAAAAACTGGCTATTATTTATCCTCTACTGTTAAAGTTAGATTAATAATATGAATACAATTTCATNAGGATCTAACTTTAAAAGCTAGGTAAAAGTATGCATATCATTGGTATATGGAAAAAGCCAGATCACCAATATGGCAGCCACTAACAAGTAAATGTATTCATTTGGCACCTCCTCTACCTAGAAAAAGTGAGTATCATCCTCTTGGGAGACACATTTTTCTCACACACACACACACACGATCTACACAGACACACTCAGACACACGCACATTGCAATAACTTCTAATCAATCAATGACATATTTTTACACTATACCCCAATAAACACATTTTTAACACAAAATCTATCTTTGGAAGATTATTCTATTTCAAAATTATAGAATTTGATTTGTTGAATAACATTTTGCCTTTATTTAAGTTTTCAGAATTGTGTCTTTTTCTAATATCATTGTTTGCAATCTTAATTTAATATAGCCACAATCGTTGTTTGATACATGTTTAGAACACAGCAGCTGTATACAACGTCCACAGGAGACCTTTCACCACCTACCCTAAAATTGAAAATGGTGTGAAATCACACCACTCTAATCAAGATGTACAGAATTACAGTGGATTTATACTGGCAATTCCTCTTATCCAGATGCAACTTTAAATAAATTCAGTGAACCAGATCCATACTTATGTACTATTAAACTTAAGATTAAGGGGGCAAAACCATGTTGAATATTTGCATGTAGGGAGAATATTTTTGTATTTTGCACACAGATACTGACCAGCATTACTGTTACACTGCTATTAGACTTGGGCCTAAATTTTCTAAGCAGGGAAATTGCATGGAGATTTAAAATGCAACAAATCAGATTCAAGCTCTCAGTTTCATGGGCAACTTCCCCAATTTTCAATCTCCCTTCTTAGTAAATGTATGCCCTGGTCTGGAATCATCATCTCGCAACTCTAATACTGTTTGCAACCAGTGAAATTCAACTCCCCTTCAAATCAAGACAGTTTTGCCCACTCGCTCATAAGTTCAATAGTACGTTAGTACGTAAGTCTGGATCCAGTCCAATGAGTGCACATGTAATAACTGGGAGTGATGCAGTTGGACTTGTGCACCCTGGGGCTATTAAGAATTTTGCTAGCCACAAGGAGAAACTACATCTCCCAGAAGGACACACTAAAAAGGGGAGGCGCTTGGGTAGATCAGAATGGAGAGAGACTATAGAACCCCAGGGAGAACAGAGGAGAGAGAGCACCCAGAGAGAGACTGAGCTGTGTGAGAAGTCCAGGAGAGGTGACAGTACCAGCAGGACACAGGAGAGGTGACAGTACCTGGAGGAAGACAGGATTCCAGAGCCAGGGAGATTGTCCTGATCTGCTGGGTAGTGAGATTGCAGTGAGATTGAAAAGTGGGGATGTTGCCCATAGCAACCAATCAGATTTAAGTTCACATTCTCCAGTGTGTAAAATTAAACTGAGAGCTTGAATCTGATTGGTTGCTATGGGCAACATCCCCA
>JABWIB010000691.1:41878-59530 GCA_016617825.1 Platyplectrum ornatum | reverse complement strand
ACGAAAAGAAATCTCTGCAGAATTCGTCAGTTAGTGAATTCCCCCCCAGGTGGGGTAAAAAAAAAATCTTGGTTGTGATAGGTACCTTTCTTTAACAAGCAATAGAGAACTCCAGTTCCAGCTGCATGTGAAAACCTGTTTTTGGGACTGCACCACCTGTTTTTGGACTGCAAAGTACCAAAGTAACCAAAACAATCATATGAATATTACGTCCCATTAAAATGTGTTTTATTGTTGTATTTATTTACAAATTATGCTTAAAATGAAAATGATTAAGACCATGCAGCAGTTTGTTCTCAAAACAAAATAATAATAATGTATACTCATGCGACCCTGACCTGAAATAACAGGTATTCTGGAAATTGGATTAAAATTCAAATATATACTGCTGTAGTGAAGCTTTCTTAACTAACCAATGTAGAAAATTTCAACGACAGAGGTGATTAATGAATGTAATGTATGAGTCCTACTCCCAATTTGGTGACAATTTAATTACAGAAGCCGGTGTTCTGTGAGGCCAACATCATAAAAAGAACTTCTAGTTGTTCGCGAGCTACTGCCATGTGTCTGGAAGTCTTTTAAGGTCAGTGTAAACACAGACAGAGATTAGACAGCAATTATCATCATTAGTTACAGCATTACTTTTGCTCATACCACTTTCTTGTACCATCTCTTACAGATTCTTAGGTGTATATACATTTGCTACAACTATACACAATGTCCATTCTTAATGTTCAGATTAAGGTAAGGACATAAAAACATATCTTAAGAGATAAACTAGTTAAAAGAAAATAAACTATAATAAATGTAGAAACTGTTGCCTCTGAATGTAAAGTTGTTCCAGCAATACAAGGACAGTAAAAACAGAAATGTAAAATGTACACATTTTCCATGGGGAAAAAATAACTGCAAACTAGTAAATATCATGGTTTAAAGAAAATGCAGAAACAAATAATTTAGAACCACAATTACACTGAGTATTAAGGACCAGATCCTAACTGGCTGGGTAATGCACCTATACTGATGGCTTTTTATCATCGACAAAAGCTGGAATGTGCAAATTTGTGTTTTTTCCAATAAATCGTGTTTTGTGCTCCATCAGACGAATGGATCAAGGGCATCAGGACATGGAAAGGGAGTCGGCATGGCTCCACATCCCTCTGAGTACCTTTTAGAACCTCATTGACTCTCATCCTGCCCGTCTCGCCGTGGCCCGCACTGCAAAAGGTGATTATTTTGGCTATTGACAGGTGGTCACATTAATGTGACTGGACTGTGTATACACACGTGTAACTGTGAATCACACATACATATATACAATAACTACTACACACACGCAGAGGAACTCACATTAATCAAAACCTCCAGTTGCATTGCATATTACTGTGTCCTAGTCTGTACTCACATAATGTAGTCACATAAATACATAGAGCATTGCATGCACCTTCGGATCACAAGCAAATCATACATGTTCTCTAATCTGAACTATGAGAAGCAAAATACTTGCAGATTTCACCTCTGGATCTAATATGTAATCCTAGTCTTACTTACTATTTATTTATGCATCTCACTGCAGCTTCTGGCAAACTATCTGATGCTTAGACTCATGAAAAGAGAGTTAGAAAATAAGATGATTTACGGGAAGGTGTCAGGCATTACCCGCACTGTAAACGCTTAGCTCTATGTGTACAAGCCTTGGGCAATACTGCTTAAGACATTGATTGAATTTATTTCATAACTGCAAAAATGTTCTTCCTCCAGGAATTCTTCATTTATCAGAAATGAGTAAAGCTTAATATAAAAGGCTACCATTTTAATGAATCTGAAAATGATACTGTAACTAGATGTAGCACCATTACCAGTAAATTTTTAAAAGAACCATCAAATAAAAAAGATAAAATTGAAAGCAGTTAACAGAGACATGTAGTGTGCAGGGAGAAACACATTGGGACTGATCCAAAATGAGCTAAATGAAACCATGTATCAGCAAAAAGCAGGTGCCAGTCTGTTTCTGAACAAATCATGCAATACTTGGCTTTTGCTAAAAGAACACAAATAATGACCCGTTTTAATTAGAAGCTTCAATTAAGTGTTGATCTAGTAAATGGTATTTTTTTTTATTCTGTTTGAACATTTTAAATTTGGCTCCTCTAAATTGGTATTGCAGATTTGCAGATATACACTTGTATAGATACATTTATAACCATAGGGTTTTCCAAAATTTTAATTAATACACAAGTCTAATACTGAATGCATGCTGATTATAGGATTGGAATATATGAAGATCACAGGAAGATATTATGCAAACAAGAAGCCTCATCTGTCAACTTCAAAAATCAGGTTATAGAAATATGTTTAATTTTTCTCTATTATAATCTGCACATGTAGGGTTTAATAAATGGCCTTTTATGTCATAGTATAGTAAATAAAACTGTAGTTAAACATATCTGAAAGTTGTTTCCCATGCCTACATATACTAACCAGGGAGATTGAAAAGTGCGGATGTTGCCTATAGCAACATCAGATTCGAGCTCAAATTCTCCAGTATGTAAAATGAAACTGAGAGCTTCCCCACATTTCGATCTCACTGCTTAGTACATTTAGGCCCATGGCGTTGTTTTTGCCCCTATGTACAATGCATGTATGGTATTTCTGGATTGTGTCCGATTTATGATATGCCTGCAAATAAATTACTCACAGTTGTAAGTTATTCTGTACTTGTTCAGCGACTGTACTTCCAATGAGCCTGCAAACACATTAATTTTGGTTCTGCCTATCAACAGTGTAAATGTATATGTTACTAGCATGTATATATTTAAGCTAGGTACACATCAGTAAGATACTTACATGCAAACTATCAGCTGTTTTGAAGAATTTCTGCTAATGTTTTCCAGCTACATCATCTCCCTGTCTGTAAATAATCCAAGAATCTGTACAGTATCTGTACAGTATATTTATGGTATATAAGACTCATCGTTCTAAACCCACACTTACTTATAAACAGGATTACGAGTTAGAGCAGCCAAATTAGTAACTGTAGATTAATCCAAGTATGTATAATGTAATCAAGGGACACATTACCTTTTAGACTATTACAGTACAGTAAATTGTAAAAACATCTTGAAATTACTCTCTTGTAATTATGTATGACTAATTTTAATATGCCACAGCACAGGAAGCTATAAAGTATTGTATTACAAAGTAACAATGCATTAAATAAACTATTTATTAATTGTAATATGGTTATATTTTACTGAAAGAAGATATTGACATGTGGAATTTTTGCAAATGGTGGAAATTGTAAAATACACTTTAGGAAGAGAGGAGACTCGTTGAATGCCTTTTCGGAGTCTGTCGACAGGAGGATAGTGGTGTTGGTGGTGTTGTCTCTAGCCTCCTTACCCTTGACAAATCCCAATTGGTCAGTGGTGACTATGCCATGCAGTAGACTCTTAAGCATGTTGGCTAGCTCCTTTGCAAATAATTTAAGATTAATGTTCAGGAGAGAAATGGGATGGTAATTTGAGCAAGGGGCATGGTCCCTCCACTTATTCAGAATGACAGTGACGTGTGCCTCCAGGATTGTCTGGAAAACAGGGTGGCATCAGATATGACATTATGGGATCCAAAAGCATGGGGTACATGGTCGCTGCTAGGTCTCTAAGCACTCTAGGCGAGACCTAGCAACCAGGGTCAACCAGGGTGCTACCAGCATTTGTGATGCTCATACCTAAAGTTTGGTAGGGCCCAATAATTCTCAGTAAGCGCCACAAGTGCAGACTCAGAAAGAGATGCATTATGGGAAGTCCCCAGGGCTTTTATTTTACAGGGTACAGTCTATTTTTAATTAAAATTTTGCTTCTTAAGCCAGGACCCAATTTGAAAACAATGTCCTCTTATGAAACATTTATGCACTTCCCAGAGGGTAATTTGGCTTTAAGCTTGTGATTTCTTTTGCATTATTCTACTTCCATGTTATCTTTTTTTTTTTGTAACTTCCACAGGGATCCCAGTACTGGCAATGGTGCACAGACTTGACTTAAACTTCATATTTTCTCCAAATTTGTGTTTGTCATTGTTCACATGTTCAAAGTTTAATGGTTAGTTAGTGCTTAGTGAAAACAATCTCCAATTACTGATTTATTTAAAATCCAAACATATTGTGCTGCTTTTATAGGACAAAATGGCAGCAAGCAGCAAGTCTAAGTAACATATGTAATTAGAACATTTCACATAAAATGCCCTCTCTATGACCAGCAAATGCTTAATCTGCATTATATATATTAAATAGCCAGTGTACTTATACATTACAGTACATAGCATTATGNAAAAAAATTAACAATGTAAAGAATACAGTATCTGCTAATATAAATATGGATTTAGTGTATCATTACCTGAGGGGTATAGACAAAGTACAGAAGTTCTATTAAACTAAATAATGGAATAAATACAATTGTATAAAGTTTCATATTTTTCACCAGCATTCATTTGCATAATGTTGTCACCTATTGCATATTGTGAGAAATCTGTAGGTGTCATGTAGAAACTTCAGAAGTAACCACCCAATTAGCAGTGCATTGTTAATCACGCTCCCACTTTCAAATTGTGTTCCAGCTACTGAAGTTGACGTTTCTTGTTTTTTGATATCCCAGATTTTAACAGCTACACAAAAGTGATAATATTTCCAAAGCAGAGGCGTCTTCCTGCATATTAAAATATTTCTGTGTAATCATTTGAAATAATTTAAATTGTAAAATTCCTTACTAGTACTTCCTACAATAAAAACAACTCTCCTACAACTCTCCTCTTTATCCGCAGGATGTAGCTAAGTGATGGAGAAAGCTAGTTGGGAAAGTTGGTTTTCTGAGAACTAGTTGGAACTAGGGACTGGTGTTGGATGGGAGTAGCCAGTCAGCCCCAGATTTCGGGATTAATAAGGGCAGGGCTTATTTGTCCAGTTTTGTGCTTGGGAATGTTGAATGGTAAGCTACTGTGACAAATAAAAAAAATTCCCATGTTCCGAAATTATTTTTGGAAAGTCTGGACCCAGTTCAATATTATTTCATTTTAAATGAACATTCACATTATAAAAGGTTGGCAGCGACTTTAAATTGTGATGTTAGTTTTTGTTGATTGTGATTCACTGACGATTGAGTAATTAGGACACAAAGTTGTAAAGGTCATGCTATACCAGTAATCCTGGACAGACTTCAAGGTAAGAAAAATTAAATGTTTTTATGAATAGAACATTTCGCAATCATTTTCTGCCAACAAGCAAATGCATTTCCAAAATCGGTTATGCAGTCAGCCGTTCCTTCCATTTATCTAGTACAGTCTATTTTTGTCTGTCTAGAAATGGTTGATATAAATATACTACTTCAAACAGAGTAGTTTCCCTTTATAATTGTACTATAATATATGATGTTTCATACCATACATCATTTCTTTATAACTAAAATATAAAATATTCTTTTATTGGTAAAGCCATAAAATTTGAGTAATGATCACTAATCACACCATCATTGTTTAGTTGTCTGGGTTTAGTTCTAATAAACATTATGGAGATCTATCAGGATGAGCTAATAAAAGTATTAAATGTAGTATTAGCATTTAGTTAGTTTAATAAACTAAAAATGTGTTTGGTATATACAAAGAACATCCAAAGGATCACTACCCATTAGACAATTTACTAGTAACCACCACCCAATATAAAGAGTATCATGGTCACCATCACAAAGATTGTGATATAGAAAAAAAAACAGATGGGTTCATCTCCATATTGGTCCAATCAGGAAAAGAAAAAAAGACACCAGCCCCATAAAGCCCCAGCTTCCTCCAGCCTCAGTGTCTCTGGATTTCTCAAGCTTAATGGTAAGTATAGGTTAAACATCAAAGAAAAATACAACACACAAAGTATAATCCCAAGGGTGGGAAACTATGACTGACATGGAGGAGCAGGGAAATCATATTAACAGGTAAATAATCTGTTTTTTTACCCCTGCTCCTCCAATGTCAGTCCATAAAATTGGGAAGTCCCAAAGCAATGCTAAAATACAGGGAGGGGAATATCAGACTACCTTAACATTCTTCTCCCGAATCTGGCCTCAGTGGAGGCTAACACATCAACTTTATACAGTAGTGCTGCAGGGACGCCCAGTCTCCCGCTTTACACAATTCCTGAATCAATGCATCCTCCTTACTTGTTCAGGAGGTGGAGATAGCCCAAGTGGAATGGGCTTTAACAGACAAAGGAGATTTAATCCTAATAACCTTGTATGCCTCTAACGTACAATTCTTGATCCACTTTGCTATGGTAGGGGTAGGTTTATTCCCTGATCTCTCTCTCTAGCCCAGCCTATATCCCTATCTCCCTATCTCCTGCCCAGTCTCTCTCTCCAGCCCAGCCTCTCTCCTTTTCTCCAGCCCAGCCTCCCTCTCTCTCTCTCTAGCCCCTCTCTCTCGCTCTCCTGCCCAGTCTCTCTCTCCAGCCCAGCCTCTCTCTCTCCTGCCCAGCCTCTCTCTCTCTCCGTCCAATGCTTACTGGCCTTGGCAGTTACCTGCTAATACTTTCCTTTGCACTTGTTCCATCTGTGCCTTCTACCCTGCAGTTAGTGATTACTTCCATCGGTCACTTGCTGCAGTGTGGTTTGAATTCTCCCATCTGTGTGGTGCCTGGTTCAGGTTTACTGTCCAGCACACCTTATGTTTGTAGTCACCCGTCTGTCATTCCTCTTCCCTGTCCCACCTCAGATTACAGTGGTTGCCAGCCGGACCGCGACCTGCCCTGGGACCTGCAGCAAGCAAGACCATCCCCACCATTAGGGGCAAGTGTGAAGACCAGTCCCCAGTTAGACTTAGATATCACTGGGCCACCAGGATCTTGAAAAGAGGCCTAATATGGCAGATGGCTTGAATAAATCTGGATATTTAACAATTGTCCNCCAGGTTACAGTCTAGCATGGCACTCAGTGCGAAGACTTGAACTTTAATGGCGCTGGTCTCGTCCTCAAGAAAGGTGAAAAGACCCCCTGCGCAGCATGGACCACTGGTCTCTCCTATTGCCATGGCCAGGATGGTAACACTTTGCCTTCTTAAAGTAGTGGGCTGCCTCACGGTTTTTGAGAATCCTTTCTTAGGTGTCTTATCCTGAGGGAGCCAAAGAGCTGTACCTCCCAATGATTTTGTGATGTCATCAAGCAAGGTTCTTTCCAAAGAGATAATCTCCTAGAAAAGGAAGGGACAGCAGTTTACTTTTAGATTGGGCATCTGCTGCCCAAGGTTTGAGCCAGAGTGCTCATCTGGCAACCACCACGCTAGCTTCTATCTTGGCTGCCAGTCTAACAGAGTCAAGGGAGGCCTTGCAGTTGAATTGGATGGCGATCTGCATATCCTGTAACAAGGCTAGAATTTCCGCTCGTTCTGCTCCCTCTAGAGCACCTCCTTATAGTGCTTGACACCATCCTCTCAGTATTCTGGATGTGATGGTTACCACGGCTTCCTGTTTCAGGGACGCCCCCGCAATGAGGTGCTGTTTTTTTAACCCCACTTCCAATTTCTTGTACATGGGGGGTTTACATCTTCAAGGGGCAGGATGGTCTTCTTAAAAAATTCTTGCCACCATGGTGTCGATCTTAGGGGCCACAGCTTGACCTCATTGGAATGGAGAACCTTGATTTCATGGCAATCCTATGGTGGGGAGTTTTCCATTTCTTTTTTGTTTTGTGCTGTGTAATACAAAACAAAACAACCTGGTCCTGCACGTAGCTGCTGCTCCTCACAACTCGGCCATGTCACACAGCATGGAGCTTTTGGGCATACTTCAGGTGACCTCCTACAGAATGTAAAAGCTGTCACTGCCTGTCCAGGAAAGGAGGCTAAAATAAAATAGCAGGATGTCTCTGGGAGAAAATGCTGCCTTTTTTTCTCATTTTTATTCTTGTGGAATTAAAACAGACAAAAAAGTAAAAGCAACAGGCAATGACTATTATAACCAGTAATATATATATATATATATATATATATATATATATATAAAAAAGACATTTTTTATGCACCAAAAGCCAGGGAGCTGATGTAGACAGGACAGCCCATGCTCAAGATGGCTACCGGACCATGTGCAAAATAACCTCAAATTAGGAAAATTATATAAGGAAATTTTTGCAGGTGTCCTTAAATGGACCTCATATGACTACGTTTGAGGCTTCACCAGGTTATATATTTATTAAGCAGGAACTTCCTACCTTCTACTCTTTCGCTAATTTGCTGTTATTTCATTGTTCAGATCTAACAATAGGTAATAGGTAATAAAAAAGGGGAGTGAATCAGGTCAGCTGCGGTAACAAGCAGTGTTGGGTAATTGGTAACACATCATAAGCTTATAAATCTTTTTTTTAATAATTTTAAGAATAAATTAATTGATTTACTTTTTAAACAGTTTTATATAATATTTGATGGTTTATACAGTCTGCCCTTGAGGCAAAGTTTTGTTATATATTATTATCATAATATAATGATTAATATCATAATAATATTAAAATAATTATATAAAATTACAAAACAAATGACACCTATATTTCATCAGAATTAAAAAAAAACCTCATAGGATTATAAGAAGAACAAAACTCAAAAAAAGTTTGTATCTTTAATGTTGTTGATGCCTTATTCACTTCATTATTCAAGTGATACATGTTGTGCTACAGAACATAATCACTCGTTCCCCATTAAAATCCTTAATTGAACAACAGCTGTTCCTGTTCCACTACAAATCACCCTGAAGTGTATTGCATGGCAAACTGTTGAAATTGCCAGGTCAACTGTTGACATCTGTAAAAAAATTTTTAAGTCAGTCATTTCATATTAGTTGCTATTGTGTTGAAATAGTATACTTCAGTTTTATCTAACATTATATTTTAATCCATAATACATTGTTTGCTTTACACACACACACATCTATATAAATAAATATATATATATATATATATATATATATATATATATATATATATATATATGCACACACACATTTTGTACATGTATTTATACACAATCCATACATATTGTGATTTTTTTTCAAAAGGACTGTCACAGACAAAGAGACCATGACGCAGGAGCAGTGTTGGGTGACCCATCAGCAGGAGTTTCACGACTCCTGCAGCACTAACATGTATTTCTGAATCTATGTGGAAAAATAGGGATGTCGCAGTAGTGACTGCATCCTGATGAGGAGAGGTGTGAGAATGCACTGACATAGCACAAAAGGTAACATTGGTGTGTTTGCACTTACTCACAACTTATTACCAATATGTAGACACTGTGGTATAAACACCAATAATGACTAGTGATGAAGGTGGATAGCATTTCTAAAAAAGAAAAATAGATGAACAAAGATTTGTGTACACATTTAATTGACAAACATAATGAGCTCATGCGCGCACACACACTAGAGACAATTTAGTCAGATGCCAATTTACCACCATGTTTATTTTGCACCGGACCATGTGTAAAATAACCTCAAATTGGGAAAATTATATAAGGAAATTTTTGCAGGTGTCCTTAAATGGACCTCAAATGACTACGTTTGAGGCTTCACCAGGTTATATATTTATTAAGCAGGAACTTCCTACCTTCTACTCTTTCGCTAATTTGCTGTTACCTGACTGTTGCTCACAGTCTGTTCATAACATTTTTTGGTAAAGTTTATTCTGAAACAAACTGCATTTAGGGACATTATTTATGGATCTAATGATACATATTTGAGTATGTTTTTATTGAATCTTAGTCTATTGAAAAAGAAACATTTTATGGAAAGACTCATTTGTAACAACTCTGGAGGAAACAGCATGTAAGAGTAACTGGTTTGGTGATGGAATCTATAGCCAAGCTCTATCAGAAGATAGAGATCTGTGTTGTAAGGTCAGTGCTGCGTAAGAGTGACAGGAACAAGATAAGAATGAGATAACAAAAGAAAAAGAACAAATTGACTGTCTCTACACTCAATAGATGTCTGATAATTCTTGTCTTGATTCATAGTTACCATTTCCTATTTCTTCTTTCGTACACAAATGTAAGTGATGTTCATATTGTTAGCAAGTAAAGAATAAGTGTATGTTCACATTGTACACTAATGGACACCTATCCAACACCTGTAAATATACTTACTAAACTGCGGGACTGATAAAGTGAAGATGTTGCCCATAGCAACCGTCAGATTCTAGTTGACATTCCCTATTATGTAATAGGAAAGTGAGAGCTGGAATAGTGGGCAACAAATCCACTATTGGCCCTGGTGTAGTTACTAATCATCACAACTAGTGGGAGACAATGAGCTTGAATAATTAATTAGGTCACAAATTGTATGTGTATTTGCTTTATAAATCTGTTTATAAATATAAAAGTTTTTAGGTTTAGTTTTTATGACAATGTATTGGAGTATCCATTCTAACCTGAGAACAATAAGGCAGGAGCATAATCTTCATCAAGACATAGATACATAAAATATAGAAAAACTATTTAATGATGTTAATTATTTTGTTGTTACCGAATAACATTCAACATTGGACAGATTTTTCTGTTAATAAAATTTTATTGTCAATCGCTAACTAAGTTAGTCATGTTTAATTCTGTGCATAATTTATATTCACATATAGCGATTTCGTATGTATTCTCTGTATGTTAGCACATCATCTTTCCCCAGTGGCTGCATGATACCTCTTGCTGCTTGAATATGAGCATTAAATATATCCAGAGACTTCTTGTCTACCTTGGGAGGCGTCACCTCATATATATTGTCCTGCGAGAAGGATGAAATGCAGCTCCTGCAGGAATCATACATAACATACATTAGTGAAAAGGAAATGTACAACAGAAAAAAATTGACATTCCCAATAACCCAATATTCAGAGTTTGGAAGTATGTCACAAAGTATACACAAGGAAGCATCAGGGCATATGTATGTATGTGAGTACCCATATAACAAAACTAAAATCTATAGGACAATTCACCTGTTGCATAAAACAAAGGCAATATGTGCTATAGTGATATATTTGTATTGAACAGTTGCTTATGGGAACCAGAATTATTTTAGTATAAGAAGAGAACACAAGTCTGTAAAGGGAAAATAATCTGGTAGACTAAAGTATTGGTAAACAGATATATGTTTGTGCGGTTTTGTGGAATATAGGAACACAAGTCTAGAACAAAGCAGCTAAGAAAACGTTCCTCCAGAATCAATTGCTGAGGTAAGAGTCGGGGTAATTCCTTTCTAGTAATAAACCCTATGCTCATCACAGCATTGTTAGATGTAAGACAGCGTCATATGCAATTAAATGTCACATTGATGTATGGAAAATTATATACACATTTATTAAATATTATATAGACAATCTAAATATTTCTGTTTCTTTCTATTTTTGTTTTGCTTATCGCATGCCGCGACTTGTTTTGAAATTCAAATGTAATAATCCTATAGATTACATTAACTGCAAGAGGTTTCAGAAAAGGAAAGAACTGGAATGTATCACAGCTTTCATAAATGTTCAGAAACAAAAAGTCATACATAGAACTGGGTTACTGTTTTATTCATACTGAATATACACGACCAGAATTAACTGTCACAAAAGCTGTACTTTAATGTAAAGGTCTTAAAGAGATTATGATTATAGTGCATGTTTAAAAACAGCATTACTTTTGTAATGACACCATTGTATTTAAGTGTACTTTGGTATATTAACAAAATTATAACACTGAAGTTCTTGGTAATGTGAAACATTTTCATAGGGGCATGTGAATTATCAGTTTATAAATCTAGTCAACACCATGCTTTCATTCATGACAATTTTGACATCACAGACAAGTCCATTTGGCTGTACATAATGAAACTCTCTTTAATATTCATATTTAGTATTAATGGCACTGCTCTTTCTAAAATGTAATTTGTGTTGTAATAGCAGGAAGCTTTCCTTCTACAGTTATATCAGCTATCCTAATGACAGAAACTAAGTGACTAAAAGTATAATTTCATACCTTGCTGAAAGGAGATTACATAATTCAGTTCAAACTTTGATGATACAAAACAAAATATTTTTTTTTTCCTGTTTTATACACATGTGAATCAGATGTACACTTGTAAAAGGAAAGTTTAACACAGGCAGTAGACTATTACATAAAGTACAAAGCATGAAAGAGAAAGTTGCATTGTAATGAATCCAACAATAAATGTGATGGAAAAAATCTTGCACAAAATAGTTTAGGTGGTCCCTTCAATCTATGATAATAGATAATGGTAAAACAATGAAGACTTTGCTTTCTAGAGGAAAAAAGTAGTTGCCTAAATAAAAAAATAAATATATATAAATATATATATATATATATATATATATATATATATATATATAAAAAAAACAATGGAAGAAGAAGGGTGAACAGTGCATGCCAAATATGATTATACAATAAAGATATGGGGGTATATTTAATAAGCAGTGAGCTTGAATAATTGGTTGATATGGGCAACATCCCTGGCATGGTGTCTTACGCTTTCCACATATGGAGTATAAGGAGTGTTGCGAACACTGGGTAATTATTGGACACCAATGTGAAAACAAGGCTAACTTACAGTCAGCTGGTTAATACATTTTAATCTATAGGGCCATGTCCTATGGCTTATCTCCAGGCACAACCTTAGGAAGGGATGCGGACTGATATAATTAGTTCACTGGTATAAGTTCACACCACTCTTCTACATTCGCCACTTAAACATAAAGCAGTATATTACAATTTATTAAGGAAAACTGTGGACTATGGTGATAGTACTTTGGGTGTAGNGTACAGGTGGTTGATCTTCCTGACACTACTGATACTAAACTTTAAAATTTAACAAAATCATGTAAGTTATTTCTGACCTATACAGTACCTATACTGAACTATTTTTAAATGTATATCACAATTCCTACCTGACCCCACTTAACAGATTTTGGATGGGTATTTTACCTGCCCATCAATGGGTGTCAAGCAGCTGAAGCAGACCTCTATCATTGCTTGTGGGCATGTCCTATAATACAGTATTATTGGTTGTCAATGTATTTTCCGTTGAACCCCTCAGTAAGGGGCCTAGGCATCCTGGAACCTATCCAAAGAGTATTTCCAGAAATCAAAGGCTGAAGAAGTCATTACGGGCTGAAGACATACCTTAATGTTAAATTACCATACCTCCCCCACCCCTTAACTTATCTACGCAAAAGCCTCCTGGCATCTCCTGCATACATTGCGTAGGTTACATATGCAATTTACACAGTGGCCAGCAAAATAGAGTGTGAATATGCACTCCATTCTGCTGCCAATATTCGAACTATTGTTTGTTCCAAGTGTTACTGTTTTTTTCTATTGCTTGATTAATATATGCCATAGCTGATTTGTGAGAAATGTTACCACAAAACAAACAGCAATTATGTGTGACTTTCAGTGTAAACTTTTCTTTTTATTTTCTGGTTCTGGTTCATTTATATTGAATATATTACCCAAGTTTAGCTGTTCACCACATTAAAAGGATAGTACTCCTCTATGAAACACAAATTACATCTTCTACAAGTCTTGGGTGTCAGTCATGTAACTGTTTGACTCACTTTCTTGGCCAAAAAAAAGTAATGTCACCATGTCATGACATTCAGATATTAGTCTTCAATCATATATCATCAGGTCTCTGCCCTTAAAGTGTAGGAAAATCTTTGGTTTTTTTTTAAATAAACGGTTACAAATATAAAACTGTACTTTAATATGGAACAATCTTTTTATCCTGATGTTTCATCTGAATTTAGCTTTAGTAAATATTATGAAGTGCTTTTAATTTTAACCTCTAAATCATGCTGTGCTTCTTTGAAATTACATGTTTTTTGTAGTACTGCTCAGAAAGAAAGAAATGAAGGTTGCAGTTATGATTGTGACCATATGAGTGCTGTGTGTGACTCATGTATTTCTTAATGGTCCGCAGGTCTAAATTGCTACAGGACTTCATGACAGGCAAAAAAGACTGTAATAAAAGAGATTGAAAGTTCCTCTTCAAAACATTCGAAAAAACATTTTATTACAAACTCTGCTGGCTACTGGGCTCATTCATCCTACAACAATTTTAATCTGAACGTTTATACAATCTCACAAAATCACAGAGGCCTGGATCCTGCTTCTTGCATGGAAAGGGTGGAATGAACTCACCTGTCACTCATGCATTCATAAAAGACAGTGGCCTAGCTGCTTACACTGCTAATGCTCCCCTCTCCAATCATTTCATTTAAATGTTCCCCCCACCTAGTGTAATGTAGGTGGGTGGGCGAACATTGTTCTGTGCTCTTGATGTTCTGCCCGTGTACATCTGGTGCGAGAATGCAGCAGAAATGAGGGGACAGACCTAAGTCAGGATCCGGTCCCATGTAACGTTTGCCTGCTTTTATTATGAAAGAAATGATTTCTGAGAAACTTAGATTTTTTTTTTTTTTTATAAAACCTCTTAATATAATCCATAAAAGAGACTTTATAGGCAATAAGCTCTTTATATCTGTATCCACTTCTGTTAGCACAAAAATATAGTACAAGCTTAAATATTACTGATATTAACTTTTTTCTTATGACATTTCCAATTGAGGCATTTTGTCTTTCAGAAAAACAAAACCTTCAAATGTCAAGTGGCCTGTGAGTTAGAGCAACCTTTTCTCTCCATTTCCACTTCAGTACTTCACTCAAATATTTGATGGCTAATGAAACTAAAGAATGTACAACAATACTTGCAACGAAACACCACTTTTCAAGAATACACAATGTTTTCCCTATTTTTCCATTTCATAAAGGCTCAGTCNGGGGAAATAAGAATGCATCTTATCTTCATGAACAAAGATCCCTTTATATTTATAAACAGGGTTTAATGTGAAGAATTATTTTTTTTTACAGGGTAGCAGCTCCATTTGCATTAAAACCCCTTACTCATTTCCTCAACTGTGTTCGAGGGTTTTATTATTAAAATAAGCACAGCACTGCTTGTACTATTGCTCATTACAAGATCGTAACAGTTCATATATCTCCACAAGACAAAAACTATTGTAATACAGCTAGTTCAGATATAAATTGTAATCTTTAAATATTAAGTAAACTAAAATATAAAATGATATCCTTATAGACACATATACATACATAACGGATCAAAGTGGGCAACTGAGCTAAAAAAAAAAAAAAGAAAAAAAATCTTCCCTGTCCTAACATGGCAGCACTACCATTGGGAGGATGTCCCTTGTTCAGTTCATACAGGAAAGAGAAAGACACGGCAGTATAAAAGCCTTCCGCCTTCTGTGTCTTTCTCTTTCCTGTTACCTCATACAGCATTGCAGCAGCAGATTGTTCCTTCTCTGAGCGCTCCCCTCAGCCACCGTCCGGGCTGCAGGGTCGTGCAAGCCGAAGGGGAACTTCATGCCGGCTTATGTATCGCTGGATGCCTGCCCCTACTTCCGAGGGTAGGCAAGTATGATATCATGGCGCGTCAGCCAAGCTGCATCCGCTGCGTAACACGGGTGTTAGACGAAGGAAGCGGGATATTTAAAAGGGCCATGAACCCTGTCCCTGCGAGTGCTTCCGAGATCATGGAGGATAAATGCTCTCACACCAGACAATCTGGGTAAGCGCTGCTGATATTATTCCTGTACTATTATGTTCTATCTGCCCTGCCTGATGGTATTTTTTGTTTAGATCAGAGTCCAGTAAAACAAAAGTTGGCCTTAAAAGCCAGCATAAATAGCAAGATAAATTAAGCTGCTCAGTATGTGATGTGGATCTGCTTCAGAATTTTCCAGGCACATTATGTAATGCCTGTAAGGAGAAACAGCAGCCCATTTACCTGCTCAATTTGCTGACTTTGTTAATACGCTGAAAACAACACTGACAGACGGAGTCTTCCCGTAAAAGGGTGAGGTCAGAGGGCAGTGAGCAATCAGATGACCTGTCAAGGGAGGTCCAACAGCTGGAGCCTTTATCTTGGATAAATCCGAAAAATCTAAGGAGGAAGGTGAAATTACTCAAGAAGGTGCAGACATGAACTCGGATTTAGTTAATAATTTATTAAAGCTATAAGGTGCTACATATAGGTGTTACCAAGAAAGCCTTAAAATGCAAGATTTGCTCTTTCAGGAGCACAAAAAGAAATCCAAGGTTTTTCCTCTTTCAGATATCTTGAAAAATCGAATCATTGATGAATGGAAGCATCCAGAGAAATAACTGGTCCCACTGTCAAGACTGAACAAAACATACCCATATTTGCAGGCTGATTCACAGAAATGGGATGAGTCGCCAAAGGTGGACGCAACTGTGGCGAGGATCTCGCATAAAAAACATTGCCATTGCAAGACATTAACGTCTTCAAAGATCCAATGAAGAAGAGAATGGAATTGGGCCTAAGAAAACAACACATCCTATGAGGAGCAGTTATGAGGCCCGCTACAGCAATAGCAGCTACTTCACAGGTCTTGAAGGGCTGGTGACACTCTTTGGAGTCGGATATAGTGTAAGGTATTAACAGATCCAACCTTATCAAGACCGTTTAGGACATGCAACTGGAGTTCATTTGCAATGCCTGTCTGGACTCCACCAGGTTTGCTACAAGAGCTGCCAGGACCACGGCAGTAACTCGCAGAGTGCTGTGGTTGAAGCCATAGGTGGCGGACACCCAGTCTAAAGCAAGGCTCCTGGCAATCCCGTTCCAAAGTGACTCTTTGTTCGGGAAGAAGCTGGACGAAATTATTTAACAATCGTCTGCGGGGAAATTATCTTGGCTACAACAGGACCAAATAAGGAAAGCCCAACCAGGAAGATCCTACAGACCCCCAGCACCAAATAGCGTGACATACAGGCCGGGGAGAGGTTATAAAAAGGAACAAGGGTCCTCACCTAGACAAAGACAAAGTTTTTGCTTTGTCTAGACCCACCTTTCACCCCTTCCTCCGGTGACGCTATGCCCAGTGCAGAAGGGGAGACAGTGGGTGGAAGGCTCTCCTTTCAAGAAATATGGCATCATTCCACCACGAACCTGGGGACACAGTCATCAAATCACCCATTCCAGCGACGGACTTGGAACATCAGGCTCTGCTGTCAAGCCTCCAAAATATGCTCCAACAACAAGTAATTGTTCCAGTACCCATAGATCAGCAGCATCACAGGTTTTACTCACGGTTCTTTGTGATGAAGAAGAGCTCAGAAGGGTATCGTGCAATCCTGGATTTCAGACGCCTGAATGCATGTATCAAGGTGAGATCGTTCAGGATGGAATCCCTCAAGTCTATCCTCCCAGACATTACCCACCAAGCTTTTCTCTATCTAAAGACCTAAAAGACGCCTACCTCCATATACCCGGCACACCAGAGGTTGCTGAGGTTTTGCATAGAGTTCAGGCATTACTAATTTGCATCTCTCTCCTTTGTTCTGGCAACATCACCGATAACATTCACAAAGGTTTGGTGCTGATTGCAAGGCCCAGAAAAGAGAGCATTACCATGTGGCCTTACATGGGTGGGTGTGTGTGTGTGTGTGTGTGTGTATGTATATGTATATGTATATATATATACATACATACATACATACATACATACATACACACACACACACACACACACACACACATTCACATAT
>JABWIB010000691.1:17990-28168 GCA_016617825.1 Platyplectrum ornatum | reverse complement strand
AACTTGTTGGCGCTGCATGAGTCGTCAAACTCATTTTGTCGGGTAGCCCTCTTTCAGCGCTGCTTTGCTGTCGCCATTCTGTTTTTGCGACAGCCCTGACAGAACAGGCTATTCTCAGCAGAGAAATATATCCATATTACAATGGCTTCTATTAGATTTTCCAGCCTTTGGGATAAGAGGCTCTAGAGAACATTGTCCTTTCATGACAGGAAATTGGCATGAAAAATCGACTAACATTATACTTGTACATGTATAATCAATCCATCATATTTTTTATAAGTTGATCTTAATAATAAACAACTCTTACACATGTCTATTTCAAAATATTTCAAAATAACTATACTTTAAATAATTCAATTGCAGACTATGTGGCACTTTACAAGTTAAATACAGCAATTGATTCTTTGCAATGAGAGACTTAACATTTATTCACAGGTTCCTTGACCTTCGCCGGAACTGCATATAAATGTCACAACAGCTCCAAGTAAAAAGACATATTCCATTATAAACATAATTATTGCAGGATTTTCACAGCCTCTCACTTCCTACACAAAAATCATTTGCTCTGCTTGCATATTTTCTATATATATATATATATATATATATATATATATATATATATATATATATATATATATTGGACTAGTATGATAAAAATTTGATAAATGAAATGTGCATATAATTAATGTTTTAAACAGACTGTGCACGCAATAAAACAGAAACATTAACCCATTGCAAAGTCATACAAAGTAAAAAGATATCATTGCTTTGCAGGAAATGCAGTGTTTGTTGAAATGAGCAAAACAAAAAACAAGATAAGATGGTACTTTAAGGTAAGTCTAATTGGTAAATTGTGTGGGGGGGTTTCTAATGATAGAAACAACCAAAACGACTCAAAATGAAACCATTCAAAAGTACAAAACCACTGAAATAAGGCTCAACTCAAAACTCTCATCCCACACTATAAAGCCTTTGGATAATTAGCTTATTATCAAATGATCAAGTTAAAAATAACAGAAATGATGGAACAAAGAAAGGGCCACAGACCATGTAAGAAAATAAAAAAGTAAAAAAGTAAGAACAGCAAAGTAAAATAAAGCAAAATAACTATCAGAACTAATTTTTTTTATTTAATATATTGACTATTTTTTTTTTTTTTTACGAAGTTCAAATATTTTTTAAAGATTTCTATAGAACTTGTATGCAAATAAATACATTTATATTCCCTAATATTTTAAATGAAGTAATTAACCATAATGAATTTTAGCATGAGTATTAATTTACTTCTCATCTACACACACACACTACGGGTATCCACTAATAAACTGTACTGGATTCTATTTCACGATGCAGAATTTATAGCCAGACTGACAGGAACACAGAAAGACACTACAAGACATGTCTGACCCTTTCCATTGCATGGTAAGTGCAAAAAGGGTTCAACTGTCTACTTAATATTTTTTTACTCCAGTTCCCAAAGTCATCCCAAAATGAAACTTATACCAAGAGATGGTATATAGCTTTAACATACTTTAATTACAAATAAATTAAAGATATGCTTTTTTAGATATTTAAGGTCAAATCATGTGACCTCAAAAAGTTAAATTCTATATTAAAATATGAAACATATTTTATCAAAACTATGGACCATTAGCTTCTAAGTTACTTGGCATCGACCACATTATCAAGTTTCTTGAAAAACTGAGACAATCGGGTTGAAAAGTCCCTTTTTCTGTGTTGATTTGGCATGGAATGACCCAGCTTCCATTACACATTCTTAGGCTTTAAAGACAAATTTTCTGATATTTTTAACATCATAATAAGGACCCATTTAAAGACACACTATGGGGTATATTTACTAAGAGGTGAGATTGCAGTGAGATTGGAAAGTGGGGAAGTTGCTCATGGCAACCAATCAGATTGAAGCTCTCAGTTTAATTTTACACTCTGGAGAATGTGAACTCAAATCTGATTGGTTGCTATGGGCAACATCTCCACTTTCCAATCTCACCGCTTAGTAAATACACCCCTATGTATCTACTGGTCCAGTCCACAATCAGTTAATGCATGTAGCTACTGCCAAAGAAAGTGTGGGCACCTGTCAAAGGCAAGGTCAAACCAACTGCTGGTAGCAGGTGTAGCATACATAAAGTAGCTGTGGTTATTTACGTGGGACTATAAGCTTCTGCAGTCACAGGCAGCATAGTCCTGAAAAATGAGGACAGTTCAGGGGACATTCTGTCCCAGGTAGACGATTAGCAAAAAAAAAAAAATAAATAAACCAGAAGCTAAAACTTCTAATCTACCAGCCTATTGTAAATATAGTCTAATCGCATGGTGCAAATAGACTAAACTCTCCCAATCAATATTATCAGAATTACAAGCATTACAGATCTTTGTGATATGGAATCTGTTATTCCGCCTGACTACACAAATTGCAACAAATTTTGCATTAACTATTTAAAAAAAATATAAGTAATAAGTATAAGTTTAGGTTTTATATTTTTAAATACAAAACCAGCGTATATTGTTCTGGCTTACCTTAAGAAAATACTATACAAATATTACCAGTTGTTTGTTAGAAAAATATAAAGTCAAATGTCCTCACATCCCCTCTTAGATGACTAACTCCTGGCTTCAATGCATAAATACCATGCCTTATTGCTAGCATAAATATATATTTATACATATATTTCTAGTGCTCTGCTAATGCTTATAATGATTTCAAATGTCTCAGCTAACCATTTAGCTCCAGGCAGAATGCGTCCTGAATTGCTCAACCTTCTGAAAACTGAAGTCTATTAACTCATTTTTAAAAACAGCAGTACCATGCAGCCCTCTTTTTCAATATGTTATCCAAGGTCAATTACTGATCTTAAAGACTTATTCCAACTAACTGAATCTTTTTCTAAAATGTTTTAAATAAGAATAAAGGTGCTGGGTTAACGGGAATGACTGCACAGTAAATGTATAAATGTAATAAAATTATGAAGCATGAACTTGAGAAATGTCATTCTAATTTGTTAGGTTTTCAGTGAATGTTTACCGTTTTACATCCAGTGTACAATCTAGCCTGAATACTCAAATAGGAATAAGAATTGTTATAATGATGTTATATGCCACAGAACAATGGTTTGTACACAATGCAACAATGATTTGTAAATATTTTGATCATCATTTATCAACCTCATAAATATTAATGAATAATAAATATTAATGCATCATGAATAAACCGCAGGGTTAAAAAAATGAAACAGGTTGAGTCATAAAAACAAGGAAGTATAAAATTTTAGAAGGGGGTACTTTGTCACCTTGCATTTCATATTGTTGCTCTAGTATTGTTGTTCTAGTTTAGTGGCAGTAATTTATCTCCTGCAGTTAAAAAGCATTACATTTACATTTTTTTTTAAAACCCCACCAGAAAACATAGAAAAATGTATCTTTATTGTTGAGCCCTGCATTCTCTTGATCATGTAAGGTTTAATTCCAAGAGTATAGAAGCAACACTATTTTTATAGTAAAAAGGACAACCAGACACATATCATTCCATAAAGTATGGCTGAAAGAATTCAAAGTAACTGCATATGTGTGTTTGTGGCTGCTAACTGGGGTGCAGAATCTGTAGTTTGGGGTTTTCATTGGAGCCCCAGACATTAGAGACAAACTTGGCTGCCAACACACAGCTGCTCATGGTCACCGACTGAAACCCCCAATGTAGCGCACCAAGACGGATTCACAGAACCAGATGAACTCACATGAACACTGGCTCCTTCAAAAGGTCAAATCTTTCAAGGATTTTGTCCTTTATGCCAATATCTTTAAACCTGTAACATCTATCATAAAAAAATGTAACTGGATATTACTGCGCACACTCAACTACAAAAGCCTTATGATTGGGTCATTCCTCCTCCTGCTAGTTTCTAAATTGTATTTTCTTTTTAAATAAGCAAGGCCTTGCAAGTAAGGAGCTGTACAATATTAGATGTAAGGAAAACATGGGTCACGCCCTCATCGATGAAAATTGGACAGCAGAATAGAAATCATAACTGTCAAAATACATAAAAATAGGATATGCATATCAAGGGCAACATATTTTTCTTAATATCATAACAAAAGATCTTTAGTAGCACAAAATAATCAACCATAATAATAGATGCTTAAAATAGCCATTGTCTGTGACAAGAGCAAAGGGAAATAATAGGCATATATTGAGCGCTGGTAACACCAGATGGGGTGCAATTTTAATCTAATTTAAGAGCTTACACAAATTACAGACAAAACTATTAAAACAAAAATACCCAAACACCTGAGTATGTTAAAGAATCCAGATGTATAAAGGAGCAGAAGACATAAGGGTGTATTCTGGCATCAGCTGTAGAACTCCCTGAAGATTTTATGGTCAATTTCTTCAGCAAACACTGCACCTGAATCAGTGTATTTCTGTCATCCAATCCACATCACATGGTCAAATAAAAACATGCTATGAAGAGTCTAACAACAAGTGCAGCTACTAAAATAAAAATGCATCTAGTACTCGACACAATGGTGATGTATTTTCAATTGATGAGATGTGTGTATGTTGCCACAAATTGGCGTTCTTACTAAATAAAAACTAGAAATTGGTGGATGGGGTTAGATCTCTGCAAACAGATATATCTGGATAAAAGTCTGGTCTCTAAATGTAAAGTGAACTTGAGCCTGGTACATGACAATTTCCAAACATATTTTAATCTCATTCCTATGGAAAGACAAATGTATATAACCTAGGTTATTTAAAAATAAAATATTAGCAAATGGTTGTGTATGCAGAACATTTATATGCAGAAAGTGAAAGTTAACAATTAAGAGATGCCCCACTAGAGCCCATGGAACAAAGGTTATGACAATGATTAGATATGTATAATAGCACATCTATTTATTACAAAACATGGTTGAATAATTAAAGTATTTCAGCTTCTTTTTAAGTTATTTTAAAATCAGGTTTAACATTCTAGTATCTTTCTTGGTCTGTGCTGCTTAGAAAACGTTGCTACTTATGATACGAATAATGTATAAACGAGAAATGTTATCGTACTTGCTATTTGCAGGTGCCTAGAGAAATGGCATCTACCATTCAAGCAGTAGTACAGAAGCTGTCCTTTAGATATGTCTATCAATAAGATGTGACCAAATCACATGTATTGACAGAATAATTAAGGTCACATCAACAGCACTGTGATGATTGTGTTAGAAAATAGTAGCATCAGTCGTTAAAAAATTTATTAATTGTAAGAGATGATCTTTAACTATTTTTAAGCAGGTCAGTTTAGTATAACATGAACAAAAGCTTGTTTTCGTAAATAAGCCTGTACAAAGCCTTCCCCATCAAACACAAAATAAGCGTTCTGAATCTGTTCTCTTAAATTCCAAGTAGTGTGGTCAATTTTCTATGGAATAATCTTGCTCTCTATAATTACATGAAAGAAAAATAACCGTGTCATTAGCTTCTTTGATGAAGTCAAAAACAAAAGTATACATATACAACTTAAGCTTCAGGAAATACCAAGTAAAAAAAACCAGTATATTATTTTATCTAAATCAACTGGCTTGTATAATAGACTGGCTTGAGATAGACAAAACATTGTTGCAAACGATTTTTTTGATCTTTTGGTCTGCACATCTTAAATAGTTTGATTGGTGAAAAATCATTCAGTGTGTAGGCACGTCCAATAATCCTGGCCTATTAAAAAATTGTTTGGAACTATTCTGTACAATTATTGTACTGTGTATGGCTGTTTCCAGTGAATGATTACACTAACTGGATTCATTTGTATGATTTTTTATTACAATTGTTGTATAATAAATATATAATAAGTATAATAAATAACAGCACACTTAAAGTAATCATTTAGTTATTAGCACATCTAACCACAACATTCTCCCTATTCAGACTTCCAATGATATAATATTCATGATTATAAAACACACTATTAGAACATATGACCTAGTTATAAAACACTGTTTAGATATAGGAAAAATATGCTTTTTATTATTTTGATAAGGACAAATATGCTGCATAGTGATATAATAATAAAACATACAGAAAAGGGGAATATAAATTAAGATATACCATAAGATAGGTATACTGATGGAATAGAAAATTTAAAAACAAAGACTATACCCTGATTGGCTAAAAGAAAATTACTCCAAAAATTGGAGTACAAGGCAGTTAGGAACTCTATTTAATTAAAAGAATGAGATAACACTGTAAGCATATGGAAAAAACACGCTACAGAATTACAGTAATTTACTACATAAAATATGGAAACATAATATAAAAAGAAAAATGAGGAGTTTCAAAGGATCGAAATTAAATGATATTATAAAAATAGTAGGAAGTCCCTGCCAGCATCTGAACTTGCGAATCCTGTCAGGAGATGAACAGAATGAAAGGTGCCTATAGCAGAGTCTGAGAGCGATGTAAACACACCAGCCAAAGCAAAGATCACGCAAGGGAAATAGTGCTGTATATGCCGAACAAACTGTTTAAGAGCACCATGGGCCACAACTGCTCACACGATGAAAGGAAGAGAAGTGATTGGCTTCTTTCCTATATATAAAGTTAGATACAAAAGACTTTAGACATAGCTTGAAAAAGCGTTTTTGCAGCGAAACGTACATTGATAGGGGGATATCTTTCATTTATTATATTATAGGGCTGGAACTTGATATTTGACTGCATTGGTTGCCTCACTAACTGGTTCAGGACCTATTAAAACTATGATTTGAGCTAGTTATCTTGCAGTTTTTTTTCATTAAATTTAAACCCTGACCCTACCAATATTAATAGGGACAGCAGGGTATAACCTTCTATAAAAGATAAAATCCTGGCCATTAAGTTCTGAGCCCATATTTGACTAATTTTGGTAATCATTAACCCCTGGAGAGCGTTTTTGGGTTTTAACCATTGAATTTCATTACTTTAATCACATCTTTGTTTTAAATTTTAAATATTTTGTTCATCTTAAAGGGGACACACCTATATAATTTATAGTGGATAATAAAAGTTAAGTTTCAAAATAAAACCCCACAAAAAACTCTAGTGGTGGGAAGTAGTGTGTGCCCATTTAAAGGAATCACATTTTCCTCCTTTTTGTTAAATTTATGACTTCGGTTCCAGGACAGCACCTTCTACTGTCTGATATATGAATGAACGTTAATATTAAGACAGACTTTTTCCCAATGATCAAATACTAAATATAGTGCCAATCAAATTTCTCCTTAATAACAGACCCATAACATTAGTTTTAAACCACTCACCTCATTCATTAATGTGGAGATATCCAAGACTCAGGGAATTGACCCATATACTTTTCTGCTTTCCTTCTCTTTCTGCTCTTAATATTCTACTATACCCTTACAAGACTATAAGCAACACCAAATGTTTTGTCACTGTCATAACCATGCAAGTAAGAAGGAATATGTAGGTTTAAATTGTAACTAATCTTGAAAGCAATAATGGACTTCATAATTGATAAATAGAAACATATTTTGTGTTATACAAAGACTATTATTAAATGGTTATCATTATGACTTTCATAATACACCCTGTACAAGTTAATGCATTTGTTTCTATACCATACAGACTTAGCTACTGTACATTAAACTGTGTATAATAACTAAAAGACCTGCAATTACATACTTAATGAGTGAAACCTAGTGCATTTCAAGTTTAAAAGCAGTATTCTTCCAGGATCAGTGATATAAAGAAAAATAGTCAAAAACATTTGTGCAACTGGAGTTTAAGATTTTGTCCTTCACAGTCAGATAACAGGTGCCATACAATACACGTGTTGTGTAATAGCTTATTTTATGATTTCAAATCAAGGTTATGTTCATAAATCATGAGATTGATTTGCACACTGTATTGAGTGCTCTATGCATAAATAAAAAGAAATCTAAATAAGACAAGTACTATTTTCTGATATTTTCAATATTATCACGTGTATGAAGCTTTCATTGTTTCAGAAGTATGTTTCTTAATTAATGTGCATATAAAATAGAGTTTAAACAAAAAGCTAAATAATAATTTTCAAGCATAATAAAAAGCCCTAGCTATATTATTCATGTCAAAAACTGAACTTATCGTAGTTATAAATTACAAATCTCTGAAACAGCTTTGTCTTTCTTTTTAATGCAATGCCATTAGGTTCACTTTTGATGTGCCCCACTTTCAGGTGAAAAATATTTGGATGTAGCTTCCATTTCCCTGGACAGCATTCCATTCTGCCGAGACTGTCCATGAAGGTGTTTATTAATTACTGTTCAGCCCAGGATAATATCTGGCTTGAACGGGGAGACGCTCTTTGCACTGCCTTGCTTGTTGAGATAGAGGACTACTGCCTTGTTGGCGGTCTGAATGGTGACATATTTCCTTCTTTCCAACATTGGAATGCTGTTATGGAGCTCTGGTGACCAAAATTCCTGGGTATAGTTCTGACTGCAGAAAGCCCCCCAGCTAGAGGCGCTGGCATCTGTGGTATATGCGGCCAGTTGAAGTTCTAAGAACACCTTTTCCCTTGGAAAAGGTCTAGCCGCCAGTCTAGAGAGAATTGATATGCAGGGTACATTTTCTTGTTGGGTCTTTGACGGTGCCGGTTCCTCTGGTGCAATAACATCATATGAAGCCTCGCCAAGAAAACAATGTCTATGATCGATGGCATACAGCTAGAAGTCTCTGGTAAGCACTTGCCAGCAGCTATGGAGCTGTCTTGACACTTGACACTTTGTTCATCAACACAGCTTTCCTGTCGTACATTAGCTTCACCATCATGTGGTCCGTGTCTACTGACAGACATCTAGGCATTTTACTACCTTTGCTAGCTTCAGGTGACTTGTCTATGTTAACAATCCATCCATGAGATTGAAGAACTTCCAGAACCCTTTTTGTTGTGACATTTTCATTGCATGCTGGAGAATGCAGTGATAAGATAGATGTCATCTAAACACAGCTACAGAAGAATGCCTGCTAGCCTCAGTTTTTCCACCACTTTGGGGAAGGTTCTAGATGTTGCTAGACCAAATGGAAATGCTGTGAACTGGAAGGGTCTTCTGAATATATGGAACTGTAGAATTGTCTGATGAACAGTATCATTAGGATCCTGAATAGGATCATTCAGGTATATGTCTCAGAGTTCCACTGAGTTCCACTGTTCCAATGTGACCTGTATATATAATATTTTAAAAACCCATTTACCATTAGTGGCTTATTGCCAGACCTGCTGGAAACCTTAGCTGCTGAATCCCCAAAGACTGACCTAGTGGGAAGGGTTGTAACAGCAATTGCAGATGGTCGATGGCGTTAAGGCCCCATAGGTGGAAAAATACTGATGCCTATAGGGAAAAAAAGAAGTCACTGGGGCAGGAGGAAGTGTGCCTTACATACCTCTCAGTGTCTTCTTTCCATGATTAACCTTTGAGACAGAATAAACTCAATGTAACGAATGACATTGGAGAAGCAGGGGTAAACATATCATGAAACTGAGAATTGATAGCACACTTCAAGAAGATTGGTAAAACTCTAATCTAATCAAATTCTTTTAATTTAATATTCATTTGGAACTCAATAGCCGTAGAAACTGCTTGCTCCGGCTATATAATATAGAATGAACTTTGAGAACTAATTGAGTCAACAGGTTCTTCCAGGCAGTGGCGTAGCTACAGGGGAGGCAGCGGTCGCAACTGCGACCGGGCCCTGAGCTCACCACTAGCGCCACGAACTCTCCATCCTGATTCCCTCTGCTTGCCAGGCACTTCTCTCTCTGTCATCTGCTGCCCCTGTGTATCATATAATGTGCAGGGACACACTGGAAACTGTCACCCTGCAGCACACAGGGCAGCTCTTGGCTTCTGGCTTCCTGCTCCTGTATCATACAGGTTGTATGAGGCACCTTCGAGTACCAAGGCTGCTTTCCTCTCAGTGCAGCTGGTTTCCTGTCCCTCACTCCCCCTCCTCCCTCTGACTCAGAGCAGCTTCCTCTCCATCCTGATATCTGTGCTGCAGGATAAGGAGTGCCCTGCTGACCCTGACACTAGGTACCTGCACATACACAGCAACTCCCACTGTGTGCCATGTTCCCCCCTCTGTGCCAAGTCTCCCCCTCTGTGCCATGTCCCCCCCGTGTGCCATGTCCCCCCCT
>JABWIB010000690.1:78964-97364 GCA_016617825.1 Platyplectrum ornatum | reverse complement strand
GAATAGAGAATGATTGAATTATGCATATTCCATATTTTCATTATATAACTGTGGATAATACCCCGTTCACACAGACTACCCTGTTAAATCTGTTTGTAACGAGCAGGGTTGTTAGCTGTGGATCTGAATTACTCTGGTAATTAACCCTGTACACAGTGTTGAATTACCCTGGTAATTCACAAACTACCCTGGTAATTCACAAACTACCCTGGTCCTACACCNTTCACANNGAACCANGGTAGTTAGTAGTAATTTTAGCGCCGTTCACACTGAGCACACTACCTGGGTAGTTCAGTCAACCAGGGAAGTTGACTGAATTACCTGGTTAATAGCCCTCTGTGTGAACGGAGTATAACTGGCACAGCGATTGACTATCATTGTACTTGATTATTGTTTACAGAATTTCATTTTATTCACAGGGGATCACTCTTAAAAAGCCCCCAATATTTTATCATTTATTATAATGACCTCTTTCTGTGCTCCAGTGTGGATCAGACCCGTAATGCCCTTAATACATATGTTTAGTATTTGTTCGGCAGATACCTGATTCATATGATGTATATTTCTACAATATTTTTTTAATACAATGCTAAACATGGCTTATTATACAACATACCATCTGCACAATTACAAATAGTATGTGAATCTACTAAGTGACTAACCTTTATCCTTCCTTGACTGAAAACAAGGTGATGTAATAGAAAAGAAAAAAGTTGATTTACAAACCATTTTACACAACAAACTGGGAAAGTCGATGCACAACCTTTCAGAAACAGATGTGTTTATTCACAAACCATTCTAAAGATCACTTTCGACAACATCTTGTATAGCTTCAATAAAAGTCTTTATGTAAACGAAATAAAGAGAAATATATTGTATGCTCCCTTTGTTTTTTAAATCAGTTATCTGTTTCATTGTATTAAGTCACATCATTCAACCAAATTTAAGGGTTAATAATTAGATAAAGTATAATTAACTAGAGTCAATAATTGTAGAAGTAATTGATCTAAAATGATGAGCACATGTCCAATAACTGTTATGATAAATGCACACATTAGATAGATAGATAGATAGATAGATAGATAGATAGATAGAGAAATATTAGATAGATAGATAGATAGATAGATAGATAGATAGATAGATAGATCGACAGATATGGATGGTTGAATACTCTATACTTACTGCACACAGATACTGAAAACTTTACTTCACTGTTAGTCTTAGGCTACGAAACATTGTCTTTTGAATCTAAACAATTTGCAACAGATGAAAGTTACCTCCCATGCAATTCCACTGAGTTTTGTCCTGGTATACATTTCTACCTGTTTTCCACTCTTATTTTTAAACTGTGAGTCCGGTCCTCCATTATTATCTCTAACTGCAGACTACTTGAGAGCGGCTAGTTATCATTCCCCCACTCACATTGTCAGCATGTGATGACCTCTCAGAAGAAATACACTTAAGGGAAAAGGTCCTTTTGATGTATATGCTCTTGAACATCACAGGACGTAGATACTGGCTGCGTGTAAATAAATTGATTCTGGCATGGAGTTCTATAAGTTGATTACTTTAGCTTCTGTGTTGGTCTTGTTGAGATAAAGTTCTTACAAGCCTGGAGAGAAAGGAGCATTGCAGAAAAAATAGAGTCTGTATCTCTAAGCACAGAATTAAATTTTAAGGTCATGGTAGTCGATCTTAATATACTGTCAGCGTTGATAAACCTTTGTTGTTCTTCAGGCATTTTAGAAATGAAGGCATCAGATTTTTGGTCATTTATGACCATGTGAATTGAAGGATACGCACTCACCTGTATGCTTTTATTTTTCTTTTATATGTCCAAAATGAAATAAAAAATAATAAAATAAACCTAAAATTCAATAAAACATGTTTAAAATTAGAGATTGAATTAGAGATAAGCGATTATGGGCTCCATTTACTAAGCCCTCATATTTTCGATTTCATATGATAAAATCCTTTTTCGGAGAGGTAATTAACACACCGCTTCGAGGGAAAAATTATCTCTGTCTGAAGACAAGGATAATTGCAGTAACCCTGCAACTCCCCACAGACCCTCCTTTTCCTCCCAATAAGAAAGGGACGTATGTGGAAATTGCAGGGATTGCAGGGATACTCAGTAAAAAACGGAGAAAACTTACCCTATAGATGGTCTGCGGGATCACTGCAGACTTTGCTGTTCCCCGGCTGCTCGCGCATGCGCAGTATATCAATACTGAGACTTAGAAATTTTCCCAGCAATATTATACTGGGCATGCATCGGGACCCTGAGGCACTACGATGACAGCGATAATCCCACAGATCATCGAGGGACAACGCCGGACAGGTATGTTTTCTTAAATGATGGGGGCAATGTGGTCAGGCTTGCAGCAAGGAGCTGTATTATCGCCCCCAGCATTTAAGAGAACATACCCTTGATGATCCATTATTTGTGTCAGTCAAAGTGATTTTCTTTGTCACTAATAGTGTCACTTGCTATAGCACACTATGGACCAGATTCAGACTTTAGGCGTTATTGACTTACTCATGACTCAACAGTAACGCTGGTCAGTATCTGTGTGCAATATTCAAAAATAAAGTATTCTCCCTGCATGCAAACACTNACATTAATTTTAACTCTCCTGTAATTCAATATGGTTTTGCCCACTCTTGAGTAAGTTGAGAGTAAGTTAATAAGTCTGAATCTGGTCCTATATTTGTCAGTAGCAGTTAGATTTAGAGCCTGATGTTTTGCTGTTGCTTAGTTTAACAGCCGCAGCCTTTAATCAATACTGGTGAAAGTAATATCGTGATCTGCGAGGTGGCCCGATTTGACTGGAAATGAAAGTGACAACATTTATTACGACATTAAAGCAAAAACACATGTAAATTAGGACCAGGGGCTTTTTGAGATAATTTAACAAAGGTTTCTAGCACTTAATAACAGACCTGCATGCGAGTATAGCTTACATGCAGGTCTGATTCCAGTCCCAGGTTCTGGGAGCAAATTTATAACCCCTCAACACGTCCCTCAAGAATGCAAACCCTGAATGCTTGATATGCTCATGGATCTGATTCCCCTGTGACTGCATGTTCTCCATTACGTGCACACACAGGACAAAATCATGCAGAGAAACATCACGTCAGCTGGCGTACCTCTGGATCACCCCAAGTGGATTGGTTTATCAGCTCTTCACTATGTTGTCATCTAGTTCCTATTCAATTAATTGTTTAAACCAGATATGGTCAACCTGCGACTCCAGGTGTTGTGACTCTACAACTCCCAGCCTTTGCCAAAGATATCAGAATTCAGATGATGGGACTTGTAGTTTGACAACATAGCAATTGATGCACATAGCGCAATCTGATTCAAAATCTCAGTTAAATTCTGCAAACTGGGAATGTGAGCTCAAATCTGTTGCTATTGGCAACATCTCCACTTTTCCAGTCCCGCAGTTTAGTAAATATAGGCCCTGGAGTGTCGCAGGTTGACCATGGAATATTGTTCTAGACCTAGAGCTGGACACTAGAATAGTGTCTAGACCTAGATTTACTAAACTGTGCCAACTGAAAAGTGGAGATGTTGTCCAGAGCAACCAATCAGATTCAAAGCTGACATTCTGTAGTATGTAATAGGAAGCTGAGAGCTAGAATCTAAGTAGTTGCAAGTGGACAACATCTCCACTTTCCCAATTCCAATTTAGTATAGTCCCTAGGAACTGAATGGTTGCTATGGACAACTCCACAATTTCGTTTCCACTTTTCAGTATATCAAGGCCCTAGTTGTCTCAGATTCCTTTGAGCATGTCATAGCTTGTAGCATTTATATATGATGTTAATGCTGATATAATATTTAAAAATAATACATAAATATATATTTCATTCATTCCCTACAGATATGATATAAACTCATTAACAAACTTAAATGAAATACGCATGGAGCCTCACAAATTAGTTGTTGATGCCCCCCACAAATCTCAGTCCAGTGATATTCCTTGCAGTTTTGTACAGTGCAGGGCTGGATGTGGGGGTGTATACGGAGGTACGCCATACCGGCACTTCTCCCACTGATGTAATTGAAAAACATAAAATCTCCATTGACTTCAGTTATATTCTGTGTTTCCATACCGCCACTTCTAAATTTCCACTTCGACCACTGGTAGGGCATATATACTTATAAGAGTGTAGTGGAGTTATTGTCACCTGGCCGCCCCGCAAGCGTACAGGTCACACAGTTTATCAATCACATGATACACTGGTGTAAAAGACGCATACCCCTGCAGTCATACAGTAAGTATTGAATTTGTGGAGCATTGTCTCTACTGGAAGACATTGACAATTCACAGTAAATAGCTGTTTCGGGTAAACAAATGTATCATGTTGTTAAACTTTCCCTTAATCAGATTTCAAAGGGTTGTTTTCTTGCTTACTCAATTCTCCAAGCATAATTTAATCAGTGAAGTTTACTGTTCTTCATCATGTAAGCAAACTTGTCACAATGTTGAATGCAAATATATTTTTTGTTGTGTTTCAGCAGCACAGCAGAACAACGCTTTCAAGTAGCAAGCAGCAGGTAGACCGGGAGCTTACGAAAAAAGAGAAATCGGGAAATCATTGTCAGGCAGGCTTTATTAGTCAAATGTACAACATGAACTAAAAAGTGTCTGTGCAAGATGCAGTTACTACCAGATTTACCAAACTAGCTTTCATAGTCTAAGGCTGGGCATCCATTAGAACGATATTGTTCTAGTGGATATTGGTGCCGTTAAGCGTGGAGATTTTCACTTGGGAACATTGCCCCGTATTCGGCACCATTTACTAGAACGATATTGTTCTAGTGCTGGCCATTGTTAAAAAAAAAAAAATCAAAAACTTGTATTTACCCCTCGCCAACCGTGACTGAACACCGGAGAGGTGCCAAGATGCACGCCCGCTCTCCCGGCATGTCCTTTCCCAGTTGCAAACTACAGTTGTTCAATTAAGTTGACATATAACAAAATTAGGCACCCGGCGATTCTGTAATATAATAGATGTCCTGTGTCCTATGATATTATATATGTTATAATGTTATTATGTGAGCCTCTGCTGTCAGTGAAGTGATAAAATGGCGCCTGATAATCATGAAGTCAGGCACCTTGCACATCCAATCAGAGGGTCAGGGTATGGGTGGCATTTTTCAAAGAAAGAGGTGTAGAAGAACGCGAAGGTGCGCATATAAACTGGAGGGTGGTAGGTTCAGGGGAAATGTGCAAAATAATTACTTCACTGAAAGGGTAGTTGATAAGTGGAATAGCCTCCCATCGGAAGTGGTGAAGGTAATACTACAGAACAGTGTAAGCAGCTTGGGATAGATATAACGGTATTCTGAGTCTGAAACAAAATAGAGAATAAAATGAGGTTGATATAGTTTTAAATACACAACTGGGAGACTGGATGGGCCATGTGCCTCTTATCTGCCGTCACCTTCTACGTTTCTATGTTTCTATGTGGATTGGATGCGCGCATTAAGGTGCCTGCACAGAAATTATAGCAGTGTGGCTGCAGTGGTGGCAGCTGTCTCTGTGTGTCCATCTCTTCCACTGCCTCCACTATAGGGAGGTGTACATACACATAATAATGTAATGACACGAGTCATTTTCTGAGGAACGGACCTAGAAACACGGACGAAGGATTTGAAAAAAAAAAAAACGAAGTTATAAAATGAGGTTTCCTAAGAAGAGAAAATAAATTATAACTCTTTTCTCCATCTGCTTCTGTTGGAAAATAACAGGATGCTCTACAAAATGCACTCTAAATCATTCCTACTTTGGAGAGATATTTAAGCAATACAAACTCTTCGGGGACATCAGTCTAAATGATTTCCCTTTGTCAACTTAACTAAAATAGTATTTCCTGCTGAAGACTGCCGCATTAATATTGTAGTTTAAATGCAACATTTGTTTTTTATTTCTATGGACAAAAAACCCCCCAAGAACATGAACCTCAATTACTTAAAATGCTGTCGTATCTCCGCCGACTGCTTGATTTGCTGAATCTTTAAGAAAAACCCATTTCTTCAGCATATGGCCTATAAAAATATACAACAAATCTTTTAAATGCATTTCCAACTTGACAGGAGGAAGGGAAAAAAAAAGTCTGGAGTGTTTTTGTAGATCGTCAGACACAATATCAGACGAAACTGAATGTTGATGAATTGCATTCCCTTTGATTGGCTGTAAAGTAATAAAAAGTAAGTGAAAATTATTTTTCTGTTTTAGTATGTCAATAGAAGAAGTGCGCTAGGCCATAAAAACGCCTTCTCGCTGCAATGTACATACTCCGAAGGTTTTAAAACTGATTGCCCATCTGCTTGGGAATATTATAACTTTACAGTTTCAAAACTTGTGAAGTATATGTGCATATTTTTGTCTATTAAGGAACAATTACACGTGAGAAACACTGTAGACATTGCTGAAAAACACCACTTGCAATTTAGAAACAATATAAAGAAAAATTATGTTTTTCATTCCATGCAGTGTCTGGGATGCCATTTAGCTGCTGATTTTTGTTTTCCCGTTGGCGATGGTTGGCAGTACCAGGGCCAGCTAAACAATGTGGTGGATGGGAGTATAGCCCCAGGCCTCCATCTGAAAATAGGCCCACACATACAGCCAATCTTTAGGGCTCCCATTCAAATGGATGAGGATCGAGGTGCGACATCCATCTTCCTGCATAATAGTGGCATGCGATAAAGGATGGTAAAGTTTAATGAAGTATTATGAATAGTCCCACATATAATTTACCACCTCAAAACAACACTGATCATACCAACTGCTATAGGCCCTCAAAAATGTTCAGCCCCAGGTCCATGTGGCCTTCAATGCGGCCTGGCAGTACGTAGCAGTCAACTGAAACAGTCTTATGCCACCTACATACACATACACTAACCTCGCTGAGCTTTAGAAATTCTAAGTGAACTAAATGAAGCAGAAGATGGAAAATAATTATTATAATAATTAATAATTACACCCACTTCTTGTTTTAAAATGTAGCTTTTTATGTTTTTAGTTATGTTTTTATATAATTTATATAATGGCATTGAGAATGATTTTCCAAACTCACGGTTTGATAAACATATCTTGTTGTTGTAAGCAAAGGAGAACAATATGAATAAACATGAATGTTTTTTGAATCTTTATTAAAACAACTTATCATCCAGTTTAATGATTGGAAAACATCATCATAACGTTGCATTGAGCTATAGGTTCTAAATAAAGGAAAACCTAGTCATGGCAAATGTGGTTTGAAACTGTGAATGCTTAACAGAACTTGTGGGTAATGAAATTCTAATGAAGTGTAGGGAATAGTCCTGACATCATTTGTCTTTATCCTAGAAATAGTAAAATAGGACTGGACCGGCATATTCATCCCTGCATCCCAGCATTTCATGTGGATGAGGAGGAGGCCAGTCTCCTTCTGAGTGCGGCCACCAGAAATTATGGATGCTGGGACACAAGCTGCGGTACTCCAGTCATTGTCCCTATGTTGGGTTGGGTTGTTAGCATGGGTTGACAGGATAATTAGACAGGAAGTTTTAGGGGAACAGTTTTAGTATCTGTGCAGATCCACATGGGGAACTTAAGGTATGGTTCTGAACATGTGAGTACAACTTTATACCCGTACCCTTTATACCCGTATACCCTTTATGCTCGTAATATCAGACTCGCTGGGCACTGAGATCGCATTGAGGTCTGGATCTACCTCTTAATTCCCTAAGCACAGAGGTGGCCCTAGGCTTTAAAATTAAAAGAGGGTCCCCCTGCCAGTGGTAATCGCCTCCCCTCCTCTCCAATCCAACCTATTTGTATATTGGAGCAGTGGATTGATTACCTACGGCCTTAAAGACACAGCAGAGTCGGCCTATCTGGCCTATGCCTAGGGCCACATATGCCTAAACATCAGCATAGATAATCTCTGTAGGTGTTGGTGACGGGTACAGTTAAGCAGATGGGGTTAGAGTCACATTTTCACATTTCTCATATAACACTGAAACAGCCTGGGCACATGTATACAATTGAATGTATTCATACTTTGCTTTAAAAAAAAAATCCTTATCTCCCCCACTTAATGGATTTACAGTAGAACAATTTTCACAGCAAGAATCAAGGGGGATTCTATGGGGGATTCAATTAACAGGATAGAGCTCTCTTGAGTGCTCTTCTGGATACAATGGCAATGAAAACTTCAATCATTCAGAGTCAAGTAGCACAAGCCCTCTCTGAAGGACATGTTCAGTCCATATGATGTGCCTGTTCATGGCACATATAAAGATTTATAAAATAATGGGTTGTAGCCAGACTTCGTGTGACTGGGTCCTAGAGGAAAGGTTTCAGAGATCCACAAGTGTTGAATGCCTAAGACTACTATGATTGGTTATCACCTACTATGATTGGTGATCACAACGACAAATGTGCATTGAAAAATGACGGCCATGTGTAGAACAGAGCACAGTGGATGGAAGACTAGCTTGGTACACTCTCCAGCAGCCGGTATCGGCAGATCCTCCTCTCGTCTGGTACTCCCTCCTGGCAGGAATTGTACAGGTCCAGATTTCATGGTCTGGATCCAGACTGCATAAATTGCGTAGTTTTGTGCACTGTGCGATCCTTATGTAATGTACATCCCAATTTGCGCACAGGGATGGGAGGGGATGTGTGCATACATGATGTACACACAAGGTGGTGATCTCAGGTATTTAAATATTACAGTAAGGATTGTTTTTAAGAATAGTGCTGAGATGTTGGTGCGACAAGGTCAGATAGGGTTCCATTTGGTCTTCCCCCATATGCCGGTGAATATGCATAATGCAGACAACACACACTTAGTTAAGCATTTTCAAGGTCCAACCTGGTATTATTACTACTTCTCACGGACAGATTAACAATGGGACCGATAGGACTATAGCCCCAGGCCTTCATCTAAAAAAAGGCCCACACATACAGTCAATCTTCAGACCTCACATTGAAATGCGAGACATCCACCCTCCTGCACAGTAGTACAACAATGCAATACACTAAGTGTGATAAAGGGGTATACATTTTGATGAAGTGTAATGAATAGACGTACATGTAATAATGGGTCCACATACCACCTCACACAACCCTGATCATACCCATTACATTGGGCCTTGGATAATGCTCAGCCCCAGGCCCATGTGGTCTTTAATCCAGGCCTGCTACTATTACTACTACAACAAAATAATAATAATAATAATAATAATAATAATAATAATAATAATAATAATAATAATAATAATGATAAAATATTTTTGTTTCTTTTTGCACTAGCACAGTTATGGCTTTACAAGCCATATTTTTGTAAAACTATCTCTTCCACCCAGACTCATCGCCTTTAATCAATAAATAATGTCTAGCATAGATGGGAAGGTGATACTTTACTTTGTAAGAAAGAGCCTTTGTAGTGACAGGTTTTCATTGAACATTGTCTCCTACCCTCATAAAACATTTCTGAAAATGTCATTGTTATAGTTTAGTAGTCCTTACATTAGTAAGGAAAGAGAACCTTGGGTTTTCTTTGTTGTTTTATTCTGATTTTCCCAGTAAGAATCAATTTCCATTTAATTTTCAAAGAAATTAGACATTGCTTTCCGTGGGTTCATCAGACTGAAGGAGACGGGGAGGGGGTCCGCAATAGGTGTGAAGTGTCGTAAACAGCCAACTTTGCCACATTCAGTCTGAAGAAAGGATGGTTATTAATATTAAATGTGTTTACAGTGAAGGGGTTTTGGGGGGAACTATGGTGGGTTGATGGGGCAGGGATGGTTGATGGGCAGTTGGGGTCAGGTGATCGTTTCCCTCTCTCCAATTTGTTAGGATGTATTTTAACATGCCTTTTTTTCCTTACAAATGGAACATAGGTTGTGGTAGCAGTGGCGGTGTCAATATATTTTTTGCGCATAGCATAGACGCACCCTTCTAGTCCTAGCCAGGGCGCCTGTATGATGGGGGCTTGGTGATGCCACTGATTAGGTGTGCAATTTGAAGAGGTGGAAGAGGGGGTGTTGATGGGTGGGTTATGGTGGGGCGCCTGGTTCGACAACATCATTTGTCACCTTAAGTTCCTGCTATTGACACCCCCACCTGCTATAGCCACTTGTCTCAACCCTAAATTTTATAGGCAAAATTTTTAATTAATTTTGGAATTTACTCTCATGACTAGGAAACATCATCACTCACCTGTAATGTTAATTAAATTTACCTCCCTTGCAATTCAACATGGTTTTACCCATGAGAGTTTAAGTCATGAGAGTGTAAATCTGAATTTGGCCCTATGCCCCCTTTTTAAATTCCAACTATTTGTCCTGTTTCTTTATTGGATTGAATGTTGTTGGTCTGAGTGGGGTAATTAGTTGTAGCTGGTTTAGGTGTAGGGATATTGTAGAAGTGTTAAACTTACTTGACCAGTAGAAGTGTCGGTCACTGAAGAGCAGAGAGCCAAGGTCCTGGAGCAAACACAATAACACAATTATAGGACTTTGGGTATCTCCCAAAATTGTGTTATGTTGCATGTGCCTGGACTTTGGCTTCCTGTGAACTTCTACGAAGTCTGCAGTAAACTCACATAAGATCATAAGACCTCACAGGACATCATATGCTGAGATGTGAGCCAACCACCATGTTCAAAGATTTTTGCTTGCACTCAATCTTAAGGGAAACCAAGACACTATTTAAACCTGGACCAATGGTTCAAATTATGATCCAGATGGGAGCACTGAGGTCAAGTTTAGAATAGCAACAGCCAAGTACATACCTTATGATCTCAACCACATGATACCCTTTTGCATAGTGCCAATTGAATGTCCGCCACCATTGCTACCACTGCACTGTGTCTGTCTAAAAATCAAAAAATGTGTTAGTACATCACATCCTATATGTGAAGGAAGGGAGGAAAAGAAGGCTCACCTTTAAATTACCATAGCCCTATCTATACCCATGCCTGCTCCCTCCTCCCACATTTGACCCTAACCTTATCTGGGTAGGCTACTCCATGGCCAAATATATTGTAACCAAGGAAGCCCCAGATGCAGAGACCAGTATCCTAAATCTTTAGCTTTTTTATGACTGCTGTAAAATGAATGACCAAGCTTATTGACATAGTTTATATGATGATTTGCAAGCCAATTAAGCTGCCTGATACACGTTTATAAATGTTTTTTATTTAATTAATTTTTTCTATTTTTTTTACCTTTTAGCCGCTTGAAAACTATTAATTGAGCAAATGATCATTCAGAATAACGTAAATAGCAATTTGTATACGACAATACTATCACCTGCTGGGGATTAGAGGCATATGGCCGTATTTTGGTTTCAGTGAATAATATCAGCTGACCCAATTCACTGCACCATGCTTTGTCTGAAGATTACAGAGATCTTCCCTCTAAATTCATTAATCATCAAGGCAGCATCTGCAAACGGCGTGGCTAATCCTTTTCAGAAGAAAGGGTCTCGTGAACTAATATTATGCTCCAAGACAAAGACTAAAAGCTGTTTATATTGTTCTTGTTTCAGGACATTACTCTCTGGGTAGAAATACGACTTTCTTCAATGTTATCAAGTCACATTTATAATACTTTAGCATATTTTTATTATTAATTTTATTATTTTATGCACCCACATGCTATACAGAGATATATTCAGAATGAAGTTAATCATTTTACTAGAGAACCTCAAATTAGATATTCCTGGTAAAACGAGAAACTGTATTTTAAAAAGTTTTAACTCACAAAATTGATGTCACCTATGTCTTGTCCTATGTCTGGACTTTTCCTTCCAAGAGATATCTGCAGACATCGGTACATCGTTGTCCAGAAATATTAGGTGCTCCTAATGTGCACCTAGTATAGTTAATAGTACCCAGCTCTTAATCAGGTAAACTACCATTAATTTCTTTAACCCTAAAAGCAGCAGCACTATGCGTGTCAGCTGCTCAGTTATTAATATGTAGTTTTAGCACATTTGTGCCATTTATTTATTATAAAAACACTAGTGTTCTCATTGCTGCTGTGTATAGTAGAGCAAAGTAAAACTCATCAATTTTTAGAGTTTATTTGGATCCATATAACTATAGTATAATATATATCCTGTCTTTCTTTTAGTGGATTTGTCCTTTGTCTATTTTTCTATTGAAATTTTTATTTGTATTAAGCTTGGTAGGACGCACTAATATTTATTTCCCCTCCGGGCACCTGGGATGAACTTATGCCACTGAATTCAGTTAATGATTTTACTGGCACAGCTTTCAATTATTGTAGTATTTTAGGATGTATTCCATCTGGTCCCATTGACTTGTATATTTTCAGTTTTGAGTTTTGATTTAATACAGTGCCCGCTCTTAATGAAAGGGTTTTTTATTGAATTCCTCATAGTATTCCTTTTCTTTCTATAGTGAATATTGAACAATCTTTAAAATGCAGTAGCCCTGTCACCCTCGACAATACCCCTACTCTCTATTAATACTCTCACTCTTTAGTTTTTCTCCCTTTGTCCCTTTTTCTTACTGAGGGGAACAGTATTTCCTCAGCTTGTGCCTTCGCTACCCTAATAAACTTTGAAGCACGCACAATGCCCATCCCTGTCAGACTCCAATGTTTATGGGAATTTTGGATATGGTTAATGAAGGTAGGCCCTGACTGATGGAAGTCAATCTACTCTAGTGTGCTGGTGGAGTGATTGCATTGTGACCATAAGGAGTCTTGATGATGGGGCCCATAAACCATTGCTCAGGGATACGTGCAATTACAGTCATTGGAAGTCTAGATACAACCCATTATAAGCTAAAGAATGCAATTTCAAATGGAAAAGTCATATGCATATGCGATTCCCGCAATACACTGCCATGTTCTTCTCATCCATTCACAAAAACCACATATGAGAGGAAAATGAAACAAGCCACAGACCGAAGGAGTAATTAGTTAAATTAACTGAAATATTGATAAAAGTGCTTTTCCTGTTGTTTTAAACAAGGATATGTTCCCTTTGATGTGTGCCCACAAGATTTTGTTAAAGATGCTTATCTTCAATAAACCCTGACGAAGTCTGATGAGGCAATTTGAAACTTATGATCCTCAATCCACCCCAGAACTCCTTGACAGTCTTCTTTGATTAAAATTACTTACATAGCTGCAATTTACTCAAAGGATATCAGTGCAGATTATATAATGACAGCAAAAATAGCCTCTTGTGCATGATTTACTGACACACTATCATTATTATCTGATTTGCAGAGTCTGTGATGTAATTGATTAAATTATTAAGCCAAACTGTATCTCTTCATCTCTTCACATCCAAATTGTATGCTTGTGTATAATACCATCAGTGATAATTGTTACTTACAAAAAAAAAATTGTAAAAAAAAAAAAAAATTCTGAATATTATGTTTTTTTCTAAGTAGATTTAAAGGCAGATTTAGACTAAGGGCTCCATTTACTAATTACCAAACACTTCGATGTCTGGTTATAAAGCCTGTTTACGGCGTCTTTATCAACTGAAATCGTGTTGTTCAATATTTGATCGAGAGCAGCAGTTAAAATGGTTGCCAAAATGATCTGAAATCTGTAAAAAAAATAAAATGGAAAAAATCAGATTAAAACAATATCGGTTTTTCTTGTTCACAAGAATAGAAAACCACTGTGCACTCCACTCACTCATTAATGAGTGAAGTCCAGACGCATGCGTAGTCATCTTCATTCTGGTACTTAGAAATTTTCCAAGTTCCAGAACTGACTAACTGCTCATTCACTGGGACTTTGGATGACCCCGATGTCTGTGAAAACCTTGCAGACCATTGTGGGACATCGCAGGAGAGGTAAGTATTAATAAAGGCTGCAGTCGAGGTAGCTGCGAGCTTTACTAATTATCCATTGCAGGGTTTGTTTAGTACACAAATGATTCCTACACATAAACTGTCATATGCGCTTTCATCTGATTGTAGTTCTTTCTCATTCAGATGAAAAGCCGGCCTAGTGGCAGCATGCTGGTACTACAAACGATCATTGATATTAAAAAGCTTGAATGAGTTTATTAATGCTTGGTTTTACAGCATCAAGAAACCAATTGAAATATTTTTTGTATCAATGGTCGTGTAGTAGCAGTATTCTGTTATTACATTTTCTTTTTATAAATAGAAAAAAATGTTCTAAACAATATTTTAACTATATGCTATATTCTGATTCATTTTCTGCCTTTTTGACAAATTACACAATGTTTAGCTAAAGACAATATTTAAAAAAGTAAAGTTTTTTTTTTTAACCATAAAGGAAAGAACTTGACTTAATAACAACGCGAACAATACACATAAGTTCACCCTTCAAGCTGCTACCACCTTGTGATCCGCGACCTATGCCATTTTATATAAGAACGAACTTTGGATATGGCCTAATGTAAATGTTAAATGCACCTCTAGTGCTTAATCCTACCCCATATGACATAGCCACACAATCAGTGCGGAAGTCAGAATCCAGATACTAAAAGTAGGGCACGGGTGCATGTGGCGTAAAAAAAGCGCAATTTCTCTAATGCTTGCAGTACGAAAATCCCCCCTTATCATAGTAAAGTAGAATTCTCTCTCCGTAAAGCTAATATTCTAATTATTATGCAAGCTGAGTTGTTCTTCCTCTTTCATTTTGCAAGAATGTCACCTTATTTCACCAGTAAAAGTTTTAAATTATCAACATGTGAAGATTCTCCTCTATTTGGAGCATTTTGCTAAAATAAAAATCACAGGTCAAAAAAGTTATGAAAAAAAATTAAAGGTAATAAAAATAAGCTACGGTTAATTAACAGAATCTCCTGGCAAAATTGCACTAAAAAGCACCATCATTTAAAATAAGTATTACATTGAAGGGCACATTCCTGGCTGACTTGCCTTAATGGCTGGCATGCATATCTACAGTGCATTACTGATAATATTCTTTAGCTTTTTATAGTTATACAGTTTGTTAATAAGATCTCCAAAGGGCAATATTTACTTGGACGCCAGATTATGTGCAAAAACGTTTCGATTTGATATTTTAACTTTGGTGTTCGTGTTGTTTTGTTTTTTTGCAACCCGGAATTATTCTGTTCTGTGATCCATAATAATTCTGTAATTTATAAACAAATAAAGTACATGTCCACCACTATGGTGTGGACATGTGTGGAGAAGAAGAGCAAAAACAGTTATAATGCCCTGGACAAACCATGTTTTACTTGAGGCATGAAAATTTAATTGCCACCCCCCCACACACACACACACACACACACACACACACCTTTTTCACAGTACACACAACCTCTCAACTCGCAGCTTACACCTGCTATTTAACATAGTATTACTGAGGGGAACATTTGCAACTGTATTTGCTGTTACTTCCAAGTTTAGATAAGAGAGTGACATCAGAACAATTGTCATTTGGGAAAGCATGAGACTGTGCGGTTTTGGCACTTTATATTTACTTACCTGAGTTGTCTTCCTTCTTTACTCCTCTCCATCACTTTCTCCTTTCTCTAGTTCTTATGTCTTGTCCCCCTCTCCAAATATGTATAGCATGTAAAGACATGATTACAGTATATTTGTGGAATTGTGGAATTAGGCAAAATATTTTCTTGTGTGTGGCCACATTTCGGGTGCAGAAGTTGCTGCTTGAGTAAAACTGGAAAAACTACCTAGATTTTAAGGTTCTCTTGAATAAATTTAAATATACTAATATGGATGACAGAATTATATTTAAATGACAGAAATGTTTGGCTATTAATCCTCTGCCATACAAACAATGGCAGATAATTAGGTATTTTTACGCTAACAAGTTTGTCAGGCAACACTACACTAAACTACTTGTTCCTAATGAATTGTCCTTTTTCATTATTAATTAATTAGTGTAGCTTATTAAATAATTCAACAAAGGCAGACTTTAACATAAAAAATGCAAAATTGAAATGTTAAATTAAAATGTTATTACCATTGCTATTTTTTCCGCCGCTTTGCTTCATTGCATGGAATTAAAATGTCCAAATAATTTTAGTCCTTTAATTTTATAAATTTAGCTGTAATTCATTATTTAAACACTATTATGAAGAGAGAAATGGAGAAGATTAGAGATGCTCCCATATGTAATATGCAGCTCCTAGTTTTATTCTCTGTGGGAGGGAAGTGAACCATCAAGGATCATTCTGACAGCCGGTAATTAAATACTGCTTTGAAATCCACCTACGTTATGACTAAATGAAGTGACATTTTAGGGTCAAAAATATCTGCCTACAAAACATGCAAGAGCAATCAAATACACGATTGATATACATCAAGATGGAATCAAATAATTGTCGTTTTAGTGATGTATATTATAAACAGTGGTAGTAAGCATTACTCAGTGTTGTGCATAGTGCTAAAGGTTAAATAAATAAAATAATATTTTAATGAAACCAATGTACACAAATATCACAAAAATATTACTTAGGTGATATATATATATATATATATATATATATATATATATATATATATATACATATAGTACTGTATCTTTGTAATTTTATATATAGGTATGGCATCCTAGATGATTTGTCCTCATCACTGGAAAATCTACAACTTACACCATCCATTTTTAGTCTTGAAGTCTCATTCCCCAAGTCTGGTGAAGTTGGATGGATGACCATCCAATATGACCCATTCCATTAGGTGTTAAATACTCTGATCCTGGGCTATAAGATCAGTAACGTTGGTAACCACCACAAGTGACAGCGGCGTTCTCGGGATCGGGGGTGTCTTGTAACTGGTGGGATGGGTCGTGTTAGAGGATCTGCTATGACCTTAGATAATCACCTTACGTAATCATATTAATATATAGGTCACTGCTTTGTTAGATATAAATATACAACTATAATGAAATAAACTTTGCTGCTGTGAATTCTGATGTGATGATTGGCTGTTGTACATTTGAATATAATAACGAGCTATAATTCCAGATTAAGGCCCCTGTATTTGGGAACGCTCGTACAGTAAACATTTCGGTGCAATTTGTTGGATATAAGAATGAAATCCCAAGGACTGTAATTGGCTGTTATGCATGCTGAGATGAATATTTGCCTTTTAATTAGCTCTTTAATTGCATAAAACCTTAACACCGCAGTAGAACATTGCAAAACCCATTCTAATTGCAACTGATTCTTGTGTATTCATTTTTCACCTTAAGACTATTATTATCATTAATGGTTAGGAGTTGTATGAACATAAGACATCTTGTCATATCATATGAAATCATACCACACCTTCACTATAATGAGGTCCTACAAGCCCAAATGATACAGTCATCTACAAACCCTTTTTTATAATATATAATAAAATAAAATTCATTGTCATCTGGATATGACAACAGACAGATATAATAACTTGCTTCTACATGCTGTGATATACTATAGTTTCTATAACTGTTAATTACATGCCACGTTAACTTAAGGTGGTGAAGTCCTTTAAACATGAGAATGAAGTGTACAAAGCTGCTAGCTCTTCTTGATGTCATTTTAAGTACAAATATATGAATGTGCGATATTCAACATTTATGTATTAGTACTTCTATATAAAAAGGAAACGCAAGCTTCATACAATGGTTTCATGTAAATCCCCTTCTTTCTATAGAACCTAAAATGACTATACACAAGGTAGATTCTTGATCCTAGAAAGAGATGGTCTAAGAAACAGAATGATTTGCCACTAGGGAAATGTCCTAATATCCGTGATGTAGAGACCCATAATCCTGACTGAAGAATGAAGCTGATGGATGCGACTACTGGTAATCTTGGCACTAGGCGCACATGTCTCTGTGGAAAGGTGTTGTACAGAGAAGAACCATATGGCAGGTCCTAAGCCCAGCCCGTACTGCTCATGGTAAGTTCTGTGGTTCTGCCCAAATTCATAGCTTTTATCTTTTCATTACCCCTGTACAATACTTATGAGTAAGAAAGTTGAGGAAACTCAGGTGGAGGTATAGGTGTGATAAATGCATAATAGCCACAGCTAGGTGATATTGGTAGCTTTGGTCCAAATTCTTTAAAATCATTGTACCCAAAAAAATTTTGACTATTGTATTGCTATTAAGGGAAAAAAAAAATCTGTCCATACACTACAGCAATTTTGGTACATTCACCCGATGATAGGGGAGCTGATCCAGAGTTGCGTTTGTGCGCTAGCGCACGCTCTCCGTGCGTGCGCATTGCGCATAATCCAGAGCTGTGTTTTTTTGGCTAAAAAACGCAACTCTGAATAGCGCGCTAAAAATGCGCATTGCGTGCCCGGGAGCGCTTAGCGTCTTGCATCCTGCTTTTAGCGTGTTGCGTCCTGCTTTTTGCGTCTTGCGTCTGTTGTTTTTTTTTTTTTT